>KL280213.1:1297-23701 GCA_000699545.1 Podiceps cristatus | reverse complement strand
GGGGGGGGGCGCAAAATGCATTCTTCATTTGTCTGCTTAGATATCCTGATAAGTTGTCTGGAAATCCAGGGAAGAATTCAGCAATTTTGTCTTTTATTGGGATATCAGATCTACTAGAAAACAATAGGAGTCAGCTGCATTCCCCGAGGCTTCTCATGCATCAGATTTCCCTCTCAGTAACCTTTCAAAATCAGTCACAAATGATCTTATTCTAGATCGTTCTGGCATCTAACCTTTGTAGACTTGGACACTGGAGAGAATTAAAGAAGCAAAGTATAAAAAGAGATACAATCTTCCATTTCAAAATGCTATCCTTGCTGAAAGCGGCAACGATTTCGTGACATATAAAGTTCAAAGATATGTTAGCTTACTTTTCCCTTCACTTTTCTTATCTTTTAACCTTGATAATTGCATATATTTGTCCATATTAGCTGCTAATTTGTCACACTTTAAATGCTTTTCAAAATGCGGATCAAATGCTTATATGGGATCTTGAGAGGTTATGCCCTCATGGACAGAGAATTCTGCAGCATTAGTTAGGGACATGGAGTCAAGTCCTGGGTGATGGGTCATCTTAGGAGATGCTGCAGAAAAGAGTGTTTCTCTTGAAATACACTGAACTACTCTAACTTATTGCAGCGGGCTGCATGGTCCCTTACGTACAGAGTTTGTGTAACTTGAATCTGGTAGATCAGGTCAGAAACAGAGTTCAGTCTCTGCGGCTCTTCAAAACACTGGCTTTCTTAAGCAAAGGGACATAATAATGTACCATATTTAGCAGATGACCAAGGCCAGAAAAGTTGGACAAACTTTTTGTGTATCCTTGGTGGGTTTTTTCAGTAAAATAAGTAAACTAATTGCTATTATTTTTCCCCCTAAAGTTGCCAAAGTCTTCAATTGCATTCCAAACCTCAAGCTCAAAAACCAAAACTGCCAAAACCCTGCTATAATTCTTAGGTACTAATATGAGCATCTTCAAGACAAATACGTACAGGGGACTAAAAAGAAAATATGCCTTCAGAATTCAGCTGAATTTTAATTTCTCCTGATATCAAAAAATATCATTTCTGATATCAAAAAATACCACTTCTCTTTAATATTTTGCTTGGAAAATAAGGGAGGAACACAGGACAGATGGAGAAAACGGCCATTTTCTTCTGACTTGGTGTTTCCATTTTCAGCAGATTCATCATCTCTCTGCCTGGTGCCGTGGTCAGCACAACTAGAGAGCAAACAGATGAAAACAGCTCCCGTCAGACTGAGATTAATTCCTTGCCGAGAGACTTTCTAAACTTCACATTCTTGTTGCAGTGTGATACCTGTCTTTAAAGTACCCGTCTCTCTACTGCCTTTCAGCCATCCTGAAGTTACCTTCTATTTCATTAAAATAAAACAAAAACCAAAAAACAAAACAAAACAACAAAAAAGACTGTGTAGGTAACTAATGTTTTGGCTGAAGTCATACCCTTATTGCAGTGTTTGTACTGAGTAGAGGACTCTGGCCTTTTTCTTAACAATGTTCAAATCTTGTTTTACTCAATTCCTGTCATGAACTCATGAGTTGAAGTTTGTCCTTACAGTGGACAGAGATCTACCATATAGCCATCTTTTCTCTCTGAATGTTTTCTTTCTCTTTTTTTGTGGGATTTCTGTAGTTTTCATTCCAAAGTTTTATCCCTAAGGGGAGGCACTGTATGGATCACAGTGATCAGAGGTGGAAAGAACTGGTGAAAGGTAATATTATACATGCATTATGCATCTCCTTCTACTATGAAATCTTCATTTTTAATTCATTTACAGTATATTCTACAATTCCTATAAAAGTGGTAAATGATGTATGAAACATTTTTGTTCACTGATTGTACCGATAATTCAGAGTATAATGTTATAGTCACTATTGAGGCATATTTGTCTTATTTGCTTATTACATGATATTAAGACAAGCTGTCAAAAGTTTTCTTGGTTCGAGAGTTAGAGAATGAGGGCAAGGGATTTTTAAGGCAAATAGACTATTCTAAAGAAAAGCAAAAGAAAAGCAGTATTGTCACTGAACAACCCAATTGTTACTCTTCATCCCAGAAATAGGTCACCTTTTCTGAGGATGAGATTGCCCTAGAGATGGAGCAATGTAAGGTTAAGACAATGATTCAAGTGTTAGAAATACTTATTAGAAATAAAGTTTCTAATACACCTATTATGAGAAGCAGAGTTCATGGTCTATAATATCATGTAATTTCAGAAACATAGAATTCAAACCAGAGGAAGACCTTACTGTTTATTTTCTATATGTAAATCAGTGGGTTCTGTGATTTACTTCTCTGTTTCTCTTGGATTAGACCATTAAAAGATTTTCTTTTGAAGTCCAGAGAGCTGTAGCCTCACAGTAGCCTGCTGACAATAGCCTAGGTTTTCTTCATCACCTTGCGTGAACCACTAGGACTTAAAGACTTAATGAACAGTAGGTTTAAAATCATTGTTTTGGGGTAGTCTGTCTTACCATTTTAAATGATAACTTAAGAATGGTGAAGTATTTTCTTTTACAGGTGAATAAACACACACACGCATGCAGAAATACTGACATCGGCAATCCAATTTTGTGACAGAATCGGCTGGCTTGATCTCAAGTGAGTTCAAGCAAACTCAGGTTTGCTTTCATCTTCACAGCTGTTGTCACGCGTATTTAGTGTTACTGCTGTTGAGGTCCTTAACTTGCTGGTCTTACTTGTGTTCTCTGTTGTTGCTCTTTTGACCTCTGCACTTGAAACTGCCAGCACAGAGAACTGACAGGTTTTTTCAGAACCAAAGTCAAAGACTCCTTTCTCTGCTTCCTCACTATAATTATTTCTTCTTACTCTGTCTAACTCAAGGATTAGAGAAAGAAGCGAAACAAAGTATGTATCAGTGCAATAAATAACTTAGGGTGCAGCCACGATTTTGTTGTTGCCTATCTGCAGAGGCATTAGCTTTGTTTTATAGGAGAGAACGCTGCTGCATTTACTGTTGGAGTGGAAGCACTGACCTCTGTGTTCTTTCTCCCTCTCCTGCAGACTTTCAGCAAAACTTGGGTGACTTCATTGCTGTGTCTTTAAAGCAGCCAATATGTCTTACTGTGTTTTAATGATACTTGAAATACTTTCTGTGGGAATTGCCTACCTTGTTCTTTGACTTCATAACTCATGGTTTTATATGGAAAAGATATAATTCTAAGAACACAAATGTTGTATAATGGAGAAATGTGGGAATGTTCTTGCTTTTCTTCAGAAAGGTCATTTTTATCGGGTTACTCTTTCTGCAAAATGTACATTTCCTATCCCACGTATTTTCTGGAGTCTCAGAAGGTAAACTAAAATCTACCATGGAAGACATGATAGATTATCCAGAATATAGTTTCCATTTTTTTTTTCATTTTTCACAAGAAAACGAAAAAATATGTAGACTCCCCTCTTTGATAATTCTTAGCCAGAATAGTTGTAACTGTCAATCCCCCCCCCCCAAACTTTATGAATTCTTAGCTGATGGATGGGCTTCTCTCTTGTAAACAAAAGAACAAAGTACAAATTTTTAAACACAGAAATGCTCACCTTTTCAAGTAACCAAGCCATAACATGTAATTTTTTACCATTTTTACTGAAGGCATAGTTACTTAGCATTTGAAAAGAAACTATAATGAAAACAATTTTTAGTTTAATTCTTATTCTTGTTCCACAGTTTCTTCTCTCTCTTTTTTTTTCCCCCTCCCCCCCTTCATTTTAAGGCGTGCTTTTCCTGTACTTCACTTAGTAATAGGTGATACTGTACTCCGATAAACTTTGTCTCATTAAGTGTTAGTGTCTGGTACAGCCCCAGTAGCCCTCAACAAGACTCATTGGAGGCACAGAGCAGATCGAAAAGCAATTAGCATTCTGGCTTGTGATAATTACGAACAGTATGGGAGGCTTATCCAAGATGTAGTTTCCACTGTGTCTAATAATAGGATTCTTTAAACACTGATATATTTTCATGGACACACCAGTGCTCTCATTTCAATTCTGTCACTTATCTCAGATAGAGGAAATAAACATCCCTCACGCATTTTTTTTCCTTCATAAAGTAAAGTACACTGCTGTTCTGACAACTTGTAGTGTCACCTAAAAGTCACCTTGAATCATGTTTTAATCAGCTGGAACAAGGCAACATCTCATTTATTTCTGCAGTTTCCTTGCTCTGCAATGCACTGATTGCCGAGACATAGAAATCCAAATTGAGCTCTGATTAAAATGGAATGAGGATGCAGATGCTGCCGTCAGTTCAGAGGGGCACTCTGCTCTGTGGTAGGAAAGGTCAAGGTGATTCAAGTTCCAATTAAAACAGAAAGATTTGCTATAGTTCAGGAATATGTTGCATTGTAACCAGTTTACGCTGTGACAGGTTGAATAATTTCTGAATCATTTGTCTTTGATTTATTAGTTTTTATTAGCACAAGAGCTTACTTAAAAACAAAGTCAGTATTTTTTTGCATACTGCAGCAGGACCCGATCCTGTTCTCATAAAGGTATTGTTTCAGAAGCTTGGAAAGCATGCATCACCTCCCAGATGTATCCAGTACTGTAGAGATTTGCATTTTTGGTGACTTTTGATTTACTGTTGATTTTTAACATCCAGAGAAATAAGTTATTCGTTCACATACACATTTATTTTCAACTAAATCAAAGACACAATACAAAAATCAATGGGTGGTTGTCTAGGTATGCAGGGATGAGACACCCATGTTGTCTTTAACTCTTAGCTAAATATAGCTAAAGAAGAAATGATTACAATAACCACCCACGCCACACAGAGATTTTAAAAATAGGCACTGATGGTTGAGTTGCAGTATACAGAAATCATACCTCATTTATACGCTTCAGGCTATGTCTGTTACAAGACAATCCGTTTATTGGTAACGTTTTGCAATGGATGAAATTGCCTATTAATTCAAGCGCACTCCTGTTAAACAACCCTGTGGCATAAATACGAAAGAAACAACATGATATTATTCTTAGCTGCAGAAATCATGTTTTGAGTTCTGGGAAAGCAGTTATGTCATAGAATTGAAGCAGAAAGTGTAATAATACCAGGTGATTTTTAAATTTAGTGTCTGGAACCTTCCAGGAAAGAGTAACAGAAAAAGACTGAGGAATGGGCTAAAATAAATACTGATTCTACTTGGAGACTAAAAATAGATAATGTGAACACACTGGAAGAACATGGCAGTTATTTCTATTTTCTATTTTTTTTTTTTTTATTTTTGCTGAGAGTATTGACAATACTGACAATATTGTGAAGGGACATTTTTCTGAATTGGTACTAGACAGCTTCCTTATTCTTACAACTGAAATACAGTGCAGTCTCAGTGCAGTGCCTCACCCTTAACCAGTGGAGGCAGTAAAAGAGGGAAGAAAAATACACCTGAAACTGCATCTTAAACTGCTCATGAGACTGAGAATGTGATGACTTACTACTGAGTAGAACTTGAGAGCAGCTCTCCATTTGCAGACTGAAACTGGAAAACACTAAGCAGGAACTTGCTGGGAGCAAAGAAAAGGCCTTGTTGAAAATACCCATGGGAATGGATCTCTGAGTATTGTGCCTTACTGACAAGGCAACCGTGACCCAGTTACAGGCAGTGATTTCTGCGTGCAGGTCCACAGAGAGGCACAGCACGTTCCCACAGGCTCTTTGCTGGGGGCAGCTGGGGAATGACGGCTTTGCAGCAGCCTGGCTGCTTACCCACAGAGGCCTGCGCGCTCCTCTCCTTGGGAGGTGCAGCGAGACCGCGTGGGGAGCCAGGCTAACTTTACTTACTGTAAGGATACAACATAGAGATTTTTTTCCTCCACTCTTTAAGCTCGTTGGCGGTTTTCTTTCTGAGAAGCTGGTAGTTCAAAGGTTCAGCCTTTCTGTATGACTTTGCTTGGTCGAGTGTCTTAGCTTTTGTAGCCTAGGTGTGGGGAGATCGCTGACTTTGGATCACCTGTATTTTCAGTCCTTGACAGAGACCATTATTCAGAGAAACCATTACTTATGCTGTGTTAGAGAATTAAACTGATCCATCAAACATTGGTTGAGTGGTCTGTCATTGACACAAACCGCACACCCCAAATAATGAAAATGGGCTCTGGTCTGGGTAGGCTTGGGAAGACAAGTTAGTAGTGAGTACTGGAGGTATGCAGAGCGTAATTAAACATCTAATGCCTGCTGGGCCTCTGAAAATCTTCCCCTTATCCTATAACTCTTTTTGTCATTATAACCCATCTATGATGCCCTGTTCAAATATTTGAGGGTGCCAAATTCTATCTAATTTTTCTAGATGCTCACATAGCTAAAAATAGATTTCTTGAATCTACAGACATTAGCAAAGGAAAAGTCCACCCATTTTTAAACAGATGTTTTCCTATGCTTTACTCAAAAATTGTAGTGTTTCTCAGGCCTATTTTTCCAGTGTCAGAGGAAAATATTTGCCACACAGGCATTAGTATTAAATATCTCTATCCATATTTGAATGTTTGAATATCACTAATGATAATGAAATCCATTGAATATTAGTGACAGTTACTAAATCATATAATCCCAAATTTAACTCTTTCCATCCTCTGTTTGAATAGTGGCTAAAGCACGGAGGATATAGGACAAGTTCCTACTTAGAAAGATGCTTATTTACTAATTTAGTGTGTAAAATATATGGTAACTGGAATATTTCAGAGGGATGCTTTGGAATAACTGAACAAACTACTGGAAATCATCTTGGACTTTGAAGATGTTCTCTTGTAAGACTCAGAATTTTACTTTATTCTCATAAAGATTCAGAAGGAAGGAAGAAGTACTATTGATGTGGGTAAACAGTAAAAATAAGGCTCTAGATCACCAGCTGATGTAATGTAATACAGACCTTTTAACAATGAGATTGTAGAATGCATTTAACCTCAGTTGAGACTCTAAACTCTGTAACTTTTTCTACTTTCCGGTATTGTAAAGTATGACCTTGCCTGAATTTGTTCTCATGAACCTTCCTTGATTCAATGAAGAAGAAATCTGATTATATGTGGAACAGACTAACAGCTGAATGTGTAGAATGTACTACTTTACAGAAAATCTATGCCTCTTTAATAGTCTCCAGGTCCTCAAAAAGATGAATAATGTTGCTTGCACTTAAGCCTTTTGGGTTTGGGTTTTTGTTTGGTTTGGCTTGGTTTGTTTGTTTACAGGGCACTCAGTTATGGCATAAACTTACTCCTGAGTGGGAACAGAATTAGGTTAGTGTTAAATGCTTTCAATAATTTGTATAGTGTATCTGGTTATGCTTTTTTTTTACTGCAAAAACTTTTCTAAAATTCTTAACTTTTTAATAGCAGTTTTAGCTGTTAGGTTTTTTGCCTGGGAATTTATCTGCATTTCCAGTACTTCTGCAGAGAAAGAATTATCTAGGGTCAGTAGGCAGACTGGGAGTTCTAAAGTTTCCTTATTCTCACTCTAATACTTTGGCAATGATTTTAATTATTTTATTGCCATAGTCTATTAAAGGAAACTAACATAGGAACTTCTGCTTTCTACATAGTCAGTGAAAACTATAAGGGAGTAGTCTCATTGACCATTATTCAGGGGCACTCTTCATATTAGGTTTAGAATGTCTCTACTCCTAACAGATTAGATACTTAAAGCAAATAGTATGACAGATAGATAGGTTTTAATACTGACATGATGAAGAATTATAGAATGTGGAGAATTATGTGCAAGCAACCATAGTAGATGTCTGTGCAAGACATGCTTTTACTTGATCTTTTTAAGAACTATGTCTGACATCATGTTATTACTTACATAATCATTAGATTAAAAAGTGGAAGAAATGTCTACAGTGTCTTTAAGCATGCTAACTGTTTTTTAAATATTACTGTATCATTAAAATATTAAAATGAATCTAGCGACAGGAATATATATTCTGTAGTGGCAGTTGAAGCTCCAGTTGAGTCAGTATAAAGCCAGTCTACCTTTACAGTAGCTCTCTAAGCTTTTAAGATATTCTGAGTTTTAAATGCGCAGGAAGCTTTGAAGAAAAAAAAAAAAAAAAAAAAGACAAAAGAGTAATTACGAATAAATCAATAAAGATGTGCATTGTACAATAGTTGTCAAAATTCTGGACACTTGCATACATTTAGAAAGCAACATAAATATAAATGTAACTACTTTGCATTTTACTCCAGAAGACATTTAACTGTTCAGTAATGTACCTAATTAGTCCCCGACTTTTAAGAAGGATCAGTTTGGAAATGTGACATGGCTCAGAACGTGGAAATGGAAGTAATTTTGTATCTAAAGTTAGATAAAATTTAAGGTCACTCAATAGTATAAAAATAAAAAATCAAGAGCTAACTTAGATGTGCAGAATTACTAAGTTTATAGTGACTGGTTTTGGTACATCCTTTGTATTCTGATACAGCATAAAAGAACAAAAGATCTTGAAATACATTGACAGTAATTTCATAGGGGTGGGGGAGGAAATTTACCTCTTGTAATATATAAATCACCCTGTGAATGAGTAATTCATTCTTCAAGAGATCATTGAGTCCAGAGACTGCAGTAATGTCTCACATCACAGTTGTGCAAATTATATAAAGACTAATGGAGGTTCATGCTTCATATCACAAGATGATCACTTTTTAAGGCAAGCAAGTTTTTTCCCTTGTTCAGCCTTGTACACATTGGCTAGCTAGATTACTGGGGAGATTTTAATCACCAATTTCAAGTAGAAAAACCATGAATTTTCTCCTCATTGTGCTGTTCAAAAAGACTAAATACCCAGAATTGTTTAACAGCTCAAGGAGATGTACAATGCTATATCTTCGTGGGTCTAGGAGAACAAGGACGTATGTGGGGGATTTTGTAGCTCTATCTCCAGTCTAAAAATGGCTTTCTCAACAGACCTTCTGGGTGTCATGGGACGGCTCAGTTTGTTATTTTTGTTTTACAATGGGAAGGATCCTGCTCTAAAATGTATGACTTCTCTATGAGACTCGGGACTCCTTGTGTGTATTCCTAAAAATAGTTATGTTTTCTTCTAATCCTCTTTGTTACCAAGACAGGGAGAGATTAATATGTTATATTAGTAGCTGTTTGTGGACTTCTGAGTCTTCATCATAACAGACCAATGCCAAAATGTACTAACTAGTACAGGAGTTCACTTGTAATAACGGCTTTCTTTGAGCAACCAAAGACCATATACAACTAATGAGCTCATTAGAAATTTAGTAATTTAAGCTTTTTAAAAAATTTGAGTACTGTAGGAGATATTCTATGTCTTCATCTAAAAATATAGAATGTGAACAACCAGTTTTGCTTTCAAGTGCTATACAGTATTTTGTAGCTTAATAATGGTCTGAATTACTACTGAAATTTAACTTACAAATGTAACACAACTCTTTTGCATTGATTTAGCTATACAACTCCACTAGTCAAGTCTATCTTTTTTTCTGTCTAGTGAAATTAACAGTTTGCAAAAGTTTCCACTCCCCAATTGGAAGCAGTATGGAAATTTCATATGTTCATTAACTTTTTTTTTTTTTTTTTAAGATAAACATTATTTGAACCTCCTCAATTTTGACTATTTGGAGGGGAGAGTTATTCTATTAATGTGATGTTTTGTAAATATACCAGATGGCTACTTTTTTTGCTTGTTTAGAAATCATTAATAATTACTGAGAAATAAAATAAAGACCATAAAATGCAATAATGAAGAATTCATCTGCAAAAAAAGTTCTGTCAAATTAGCATTTATTTGAAATGTATATGAAAAAGAGAAACCCTCTGTGTTTCTAAGAACATTCTTGATCCAGTCAGCCCAATGCAAGCCCTCCAATTTCTCTGTGTTTCAAATATTCTTGTAACATCTGGCAAGATTGACTCCACTACTTATCAGGTCCAGCTGATAGCAGCTTACTTTAGAATACCTGTGCTGAATGCTAAAATGAAAACCTTTATCAGAATTTATTTTTTTTCTCCACTAGGAATAAATGCTTGTGACAATGAAGTATTTCATTATAGGGTGCTTTAAAACAGTTTTATTTTCTTTGAAAGCTAGATTGTCTAAGCCATTTAAAATGTAAAGAAATGTGTAAGTTATTCAGTGAAAGGTCTGTGTCATCTGTACATCGCTGGGAACGGAGGTTTTACAAAATACGTTTTTCCTTTCTAGTAACATGTAAAGTAGCAATACTTTTCTCTTCAAAGCTATTTCCACTAATTCTAATTACACAGTTTTTCTCTTAATATATTTTAAGTCATTCATAAACATAAGCTGACTGAAGATACTTGCAACCATAAATAGATCCTTCTTAATAGCAGCTTCACAGAAAATGTGATCTCACATTTGTGATGCAGCACTACTTCTTAAAATAATGCCTTAGGTCAAAGCCGGGTTAGTTTCTTTTCTTGTTTTGGGTTTTAACCATGATATGGACAAAGAGTTCTGTCTCAATATCTCTGTTTATAAATGACAGATGTCAAGCTCCATTTTTGGCTATATTGCCTCTTTAGTTTCTGGTAACACAGAAATGTACTTTAAAATATCTTTAAGCAGTGACACGGGAATTCAGAGTGACACTTCAAAAACAACCTTTCTGGGAAGAAAATAATTTTTTAAACCAAAGCACTGCATAGAAATCATTCTGATCTCCAAACTATTTGATAAATTGTTGCTGCACGTTTGGTGAGCCAGTCAATAAATACCAATGCATTGTACAGAAAAGTCACATTTTTTATGTCCTGTCACTCTGAAGTTTGTTTGGTTTTTTATTTAATTGTTATCTTTGCCTCTTGAAGTTCACTGTATGCATCCAAAAAAACTCATCTGGTTATCAGCTGGAAACTGGGCAACTGCCATATATGTTTTCATAGCCCTTGCTACCAGCAGATTATACTCCCAGTAGAAACACTTGCATCTGTTTATTTGTATGTATGAAAACTAGAAGGTGAACAGCACAAAAAGTCAGTATGAGTTTGCATGTTCCCGCTAGGTGTTCAGCTGGGATGAGTCTATGTGTGTATCTGTATAGACATACATAAATATAAATGCATGTTTATGTGTTTGGTGTTTTTTTCCTTGGAGAGAATTTCTTTCCAAAGCACTTGGTATCTCTGGTTTGTTTTACTCAAAAATTTGCAGCATTGACTCATGCCATCTTTAGACACACAGAGTTACTATTTCTTTCTATTTATAAAATCTTAATTAGTGAGAGAATGCAAGATATTTTTGTCTGATGATATATAAGTCATTACAGTTTTTCAGATCTTATCATATGCAAGTATCAAGTTAATATGCACCTGAAGTAGGGTATATTAACCTGAGTAGTTAGTTAATCTGACTCAGTCACATGGTATTGCTTTATGACAATACCATATCACTGAAAACACCTTTGTGATTTACAGATGCTAAAAGAAAGCCATGTGTAACACGAGAGCAAAAGTATTGCCTTTCTGAGTAGTGATGAGTTCTTTTAAATTTAAAGTGAAAATTCATTTTTTCCTCAGTGTCAACATTTTCAACACTGAAGTACAAATTTAGTACATACAAGAGCAAGACAATCCAATGCTTATTAAATTGAATGGATATATTCTCACTGAACATAGCAGAAAGCATTGAGCCTAAAACTGATAGAAAAGTAAATTTAGGGGAGCAAAAGTGTAAGAACTCTGGTTTCATGGAATGTAACTGGTAAGCTAATGATCAGTGCTACAACAGTGGAAAAATTATTTCACTTCAGCTTCCCTTATTGTCACCAACTCAACTGTACATGAGTAAGAACAGGACATTTAAGAATGCTCCAACACCAGCTACCCCATAAATCCTGAACCATTTCTCTGAAGATTGTCTAGTCACAACACACACTTTTTTTGACAAGGCGGGCTATAAATTTTTAGTTTTGTTCCTATTAGCCATCTCTACATAGGTTCCTCTGTGTGAGTTGCAGGTGAAAGAATTTTTCTGGTTCCAACTGGGAAAGAGACTTTGTAAAAGGGCAACCGATGTAAAGAGCTGCTGATTACTGAGGCTATTTGTCTTCTACGCCGAATGCAACTGAGACCAGAAATCAATACAGACAACAAAACCATGTGAGAAGACTTTAATGGAGTCTGTGTAGCTCCAGAGGGAGATTCTGGTCCTTCCCTCAGTGATACGTTAAGACTCTTGGTGTAAATAGTAGTTTTAAAGATGCATTTCTAAATACTGAGTTTGTCTTTTCCTGGAGACATCCTTCTGTTTGTGTTTCTTGTCTATTACTTCATGAGAATCATGCCCAGCCGAAACAGTGGATAGTTGGGGTCAGTGGCAGAAGCTGAACAGTGAATGGGGATCACTTGAAACAGTATTTTTTAAATTGAAGAGAAAAATACGAAGTTCTACAAAGAATTAAGCTTTTTTTTTTTTTTTTTTTTTTTTTTCCCCAGTAAGATAGGAATGCAGAGAATGAAAAACTGCTTTGTAATAAACAGGAAAAGAAAGGGCCTGACAAAATGACTCTTCCTTTTCAGTTCGTAGAAGATGAGCTCTGAAACATAAGTGTTGCTGTCACAGAGGAGATGACTGTTGATACAGTAATTGTTCTATACTTTCCCAAACATTTTCTCTTAAAGTGAATTGAATCAGGGTCTTGATGCTTATATGTGGAAGTAAAAGGAAGTTCTGCCTTTGGCTTTGATCCCAGTTCCAGATGTTCACAAGATTTTTTCAATTTCCCTCTACTGAATCTCAAAAGGAGCAGCTCAATTTTTTGCTACAGAGTAAAGCAGTATTAAAAAATGCTCTTGTGTTAATATGTATGTGTATCAGCACATTTCTTTTCCCTATGCAGACTGTTTTTACTGATACTTTCAACTTGGCTGAATGGAAGGAAAATATTTGGGTATAAACAGATGGTGTTAGCTGAGTGAGAACTACTTTCAAAGACAGTGTAATGTTAACAAACGGAATGTTTTAGTACATTTACATTATAAGATGGAAATTGGATTAAAATTTTGAATAAGAACTATTTTTAGGGTTGTGTAGCACTTTATACTGAATTGGCTGAAGTTTATGGCCATCCCCTTCATGCCAATGAAGTACTGATTCTTCATATCTGAGATGCGCATCCATAATTACTTATATTAAGACAATGACTAAAAGTCTTAAGCAATGATGAAAATTCTGTTAAATTTTCATCCGATTGTACTTGGAGACATCCCCTGCCCTGAGAGTTTACAGCTTTAAAGAGACTGAGACCCTCCTAGACTACAGAGGAAGGAAGAGGTAAAAAGGAGAGTTTGTATCAAGATAATTACGGATACCAAGTTATTGGGTAAAATGATTTATATTTCAGTTGTGAATGGCACATAAGCTTCATGCATTCCAGTGGTGTCTATAGTTCCTTTCATAAAGTCCTTTCAGCTTTCATAAAGTCCTTCCAGACAAAAATAGATTAGGTTTTCCTGTGGGCCTGCCTTAGACCTTTGCTATAGACTGTCGGATTTGGATGAACAATTAGAAAAGTCAGAGCTTGACTGAGACCTTAGGCAATGTTCGATATCTTGACACTAGAGGACAGAGACATTCCTGTGAATGCAGAATGTCTACCTGAATTCTCTGCAGAAAGCAGGTCAAACAATATATAGTTGCCTAAAGATGCCTGAATTCAGAAAACTCGACTGGATTGTAACTCACTCCAAATACTGAGTGAACAAACAGCTGGCAGCTGAGTAGGTCAGTTCCCATACAAGACTTGAAGGGTTAAACTCAAAAAGGGAGAGAAAATAATTTGGAAGGCTGAATTATTGTTTTCAAACAACAGCATGAGTATGTGCATCACCCCATCCTTCACCTGTAAAAGGGTGCTGGTAGCTGTACTCAACCTCAGCAGTTGACGATGTCAGCAAGGTTCCTGGCAGCAGGCATAAGAAAAAAAAAATCTTTTTTCTCTGCGCTACTCAAGTAAAGATAAAGGACTACATGATTCTAGAGACTTTGCTGACATGGGTGACCAAGAAACTGCTATCAAGGCACCAGGTAGATTCTGTTGCAGTAGGTACTGACTCAGTAATAGCATCAGTAAGACTGCACCACCACCAGCAATTTACATGAGACCTTAGCCAACAATATCACATCAACAAATTGCAGCTTTCTGTATTTTCTAGTGTCTGACTAAATCATAATTTCAAAACCAGATTTATCATTTTGCTTGATACTAGCTCTGTAACCTGTACTGGTCATATTTCTTCAAATTCCCCTGGGTAGGTGAAATTCCAACCCACGGTGACCAGCTCTACTCCAAAAGCAAGAGGAAGAAAGCAAGCAATCATGGGATTTCTGAGCATTTATATGTATAGACACAAATGCGGCTTAAAACTAAAACTGTTTTTAAGGTCTCTGGAAATCAACACAGGCTCGTATATAAAAAATACAAGAAAAATACACAAATTTAAGATTTTATATCATAATGCCTAAGCTTACAAAACAAATTACAATAGAAAAGATTGAATTTGAAATTTTATTCAAAATGAAATTGAATATCTGAACTAAAGGAAACATTTCCACATTTTACATATTCTCTCAACAAATGTCAAAATTACTTCAGAAAATTTGCGCTGCTTTAGGATTTTTTCTGTGGACTCCAGATGACATTCCAACTTAAGGAAAGCAAAACAGAAGACAAAAATTCATCCTATTCTCTGCTCACTGTAACTACTGAGTTTTTTCCCAGCTGTAGCTCAGATAGGTGATTCAAATTACATTAGAATTAGCATTTCAATTATGCAGAGTTGTCTTAATATTATAGACAACCACAAAAATGGCACAATTTTTGAGAAACTCTGATTGGCAATTACTCTGAAATGCTATCTAGATGGAAAGCAATATTTCATTACAAATTATTTCAGTGTGAGAGAGAAAGTTTGTCTTGAATATTTTTATCCCAGAGGAAACTGAGAGTACATATGTCTTTACATAGTATGACAAACTTTGATACGGACAAATTTCATGGTAAATTACAGCAAGAATTTTCAACCTTGAATAATTAGTATTGCTTATATTGAAAATATAAAACTAAAATCAGTGCAGGTTCAAGTGTGAATATAAGAAATGAAATACTGTTCTGCAGAAAAAAATACGGAACATATTTTTTGTAGAAAACATGGAACACATTCATAGTTTGTTCACAGCAGGCCTTTAGATATTGGGATTTTTGTTTTTCATATTTAAAAACTCTTTGAAGAAGAGTTAGTAATAATGTTGCTTCAAGTCAGCTTTAGGAAAATGACAGAGAAAAATAAAAATTTAATTGCATTAAGTTAGTACCAACCCATGTGCTCAGAAAATGCAACTCATTTCTGCTAAATCTTCTTATCATTATAGAAACTGTTAAAATTACAGGAAAAATACCAGGCTATGTGTTCAGTAAAAGACAAACACAGCCTAAATTAAATGATGTCTAAAAGTAATTTAACCCAACTGGACCTATGCTGTTATTATCTGATAAAGCTACTCTACTTGGTGTCAACTAAAACTCATTAAAAGAGCACCAAATAACCATGGGACAGAGGTCAAAAATGAGGAAATAACTTACTTACATTTGAGTGTACTAGTGATTATTTCAGAAATTACAGATCTGGGACAAAGATGAGTTTTCACCATGCAGGGTTTATTGTTTGGCCTTTTAGAATTTATTTTGATTTTTTCGGTAGCTTCTTATACCTCACCCCCTCCTAGCAGTTGTTTTTGGGTGGGTAGGTTAGTCAGGTAATTTATTTGTTGGATCTGGTTTTTGATTTTTTTCATAAAGGTGCTTTCAGGTCCTTCTGATACCTTCCAGGATCTTCTGCAAGGCACTGCCTACATTACGACAGAATAAAACAGAACAGAATAGAATAATTTCAGTTGGAAGGGATCTGCAATGATCATCTAGTCCAACTACCTGGCCAATTCAGGGCTGACCAAAAGCTAAAGCGTGTTGTTAAGGGTATTGTCCAAATGCCTCTTCAACCCTGGCAGGCTTGGGGCATCGACCACCTCTCTAGGAAGCCTGTTCCAGTGGTTGACCATCCTTTCGGTAAAGAAATTATTTCTAATGTCCAGTCCAAACCTCCTCTGGGCACATTCCCATGCATTCATGCACTTTCTCCTAAGTAAAAGGCGAGAAGATGAGAGGAAATGGCCTCAGATTGTGCCATGGGAGGTTTTGATTGGATATTAGGAAACATTACTGAAAGGGTCGTCAGGCACTGGACCAGGCTGCCCGGGGAGGCCGTTGAGTCACCATCCCTGGAGGTATTGAAAAGATGGGTAGATGAGGTGCTTAGGGACATGGTTGAGTGGTGGTCAGGCCTGGTCGGACTCGATGATCTTAAAGGTCCTTTCCAACCAAGGGATTCAATGATTCTATGATCCCATCACTGGATCTTGGGGATAAGAGCTCATCACTCAGCTGCTCCTCATAGGACATTCCTTCACCAGCTTTGCTGCCCTCCTTTGGACGTATTTGAGGACCTTCACATCCTTCTTAAATTGTGGGCCCCAGAACTGCACACAGCATTCAAGGCGAGGCCGCATCCCTGCTGAGTACAGCAGGACCATCACCTCTTTTGATGGGCCAGTGATGCTGTGTTTGATGCTGCCCAGGATGGGGTTTGCCCTCTGGGCTGCCAAGGCACACTGCTGGCTCACGGGAAGCCTGCTGTCACCAGCAGCCTCTGATCCCATTCTGCAGGGCTGCTCTCCAGCCACACCTCACCCAGCTTATAGTTTTGTCCTACATTGCTCAGTTCTAAGTGCAGGATCCGGCATTTGGACTTGTTAAATTTCATCTCTGATTGATGTTAGCTCCTTCCTAATTGGTATGTCCTTGATTTGTTAGCTGTCCAATTGGTGGGTTGCTGCGCAAAAGGGGCCTGCATGGTAGAGCTGGTGAGCATCTGGAGGACCTTGGTCTGGGCGAGATGGCTGTTGATACCCAGAGACTTCAGCATGCAGCAGCCCCTGGAGGCTGCTCTGGGCTATGTGGGAGCACAGGTGATGATGCCCCAGAGGGCTTCATTCCCTGGCAGGGGATGATACCTGGGTGCATCAGAGCCTGGGACCCAGATGAAGCTCCTGAGGAGGTGGCTGCTCTCTGGATCTGGAGCAACTGGGACTGCCTGGAGGAAGCAGCTGAGGTCTCACTTGTGGGAAATGAGTGGTGATGAAAGCCCTGGGTGGAAATTTGTCCTGTGCAACCCCGGCAATGCTACAGGCTTGGGGAAGAGCAACTGGAAAGGTGTCCAGCAGAAAAGGACCTGGGAGTGTCAGTACACAGCCGGCGGAACATGAGCCAGCAGTGTGCCCAGGGGGCCAAGATGGCCAACAGCATCCTGGCCTGCATCAGGAATAGTAGAACCAGCAGGAGTAGGGAAGTGATTGTCCCCCTGTACTTGGCACTGGTGAGGCCGCACCTTGAGTGCTGGGTTCAGTTTTGGGCACCGCAGTATAGGAAAGACATTGAGATGCTGGAGCGTGTCCAAAGGAGGACAACGAAGCTGGTGAAGGGTCTGGAGAGCAAGTCTTATGAGGAGCAGCTGAGGGAACTGGGTTGTTCGGTCTGGAGAAAAGGAGGCTGAGAAGAGACCTTATCGCTCTCTACAACTATCTGAAGGGAGGTTATAGTGAGGTGGGTGTTGGTCTCTTTTCCCAAGTAACAGGCGATAAGACAAGAGGAAACAGCCTCAAGTTGTGCCAGGGGAGTTTTAGATCAGATATTAGGAATAATTTCTTTACTGAAAGTTCTGTCAAGCGTTGGAATAGGCTGCCCAGGGAAGTGGTTGAGTCACCATCCCTGTAAGTATTTAAAAGACATTTCGATGTGGTACTTAGGGACATGGTTTAATGGTGGACTTGACAGTGTTAGGTTAACAGCTGGACTCCATGACCTTGAAGGTCTTTTCCAACCTAAATGATTCTATGAAATCTTACAGGGCGGAGGTGAGCAGGCTGTGTGCTATTAGGGACAATAAAAGGGGGATTGACTGGGGCGTCACAGAAACTGCAGAGGGATGAGCTGAAGTTCTGTGATGCAGGGAAGGAGAGATCTACATATAGAGGCTATGTTTGAGTGACTCATGGATGGAGACCTGCAAGATGGGAGAGGCTTGAAGCTTTTCACTTTCAGAAGTAGGAGAAAGGCTTCTTCTCTGATGTCAAATCTAAACTTACAGAAATGGGTATTGTGCCATAATGGTCAATACAGAGGAACAGGCTCTGTCTGTTAAGGGGGACCTATGAGAGAGCTGGGCCTGAACAGAGCACTAGCACCAAGATGGAGGCCCTCTTCTGCTGGGAATGGAAACACCTAGCTGCTGACCAGACATGCTGTCACAGAAAGTTTACTGCTTGCCATGGATTTAACGCCTGGATTTGTGGTGTTGCAGAGCCTTCAGAGGGCCTGAGCCTGTTAACTCTTGCTGTGAGAGGTACTGAGAGAACTGGCTGATGTCATTGTGAAGCTGCTTTCTATCATCTACTGATAGTCATGGAGAGCTCCTTGATGACTGGAGACAGACAGACAGATGTTGTGACCCCCTAAAAAGTAAGTGAGGATGTCAATGGAACCACACTTCAACCATGCTTCAGTCCCCGGTAATACCGTCGTATGAATGGAATGCATACTGGACATGTGAAGGTGATAGGGAATGGCCAGCATGAGTTTACTAAGGCTAAATCAAGCTTGACTAACGTGACTGTCCTTAATAAGATTATCATTTGCTACCTGGGTTTATGGATGTAGGGAGAGTAGTGGCTATTTTCTACCATCACTAGTAATGCTTTTGACCCTGTTTACCCATTGTTGTATTCAAAGTGGGATGTTTCAGTGTAGATGGGTAGACTAATAGCTCAGTAGAGTGTTGGCTGGATGCTTGGGCCCAAAGGAAAGGGATTAACAGTTTGTACTCTACCTGGACACCAGTTGCAAGTAAAGTTCCTCAGAGGTTTCTCTTGAGTCCTATCCTGTTGCATGTTTTGATCAATGACCTGAACAAAGCAAGAGATTGCACTTCTATTTAGTTTGTGGATGACACCAAACTCTGGTTTACAGTTGGCATGCTCCAGGGCAGGGCTCTAAATGGCATCTCTATGAATGAATGGTGTTAATAGTTAAGGAGTAAGCAGTTTGACTTGGCTTGAGGACCAATGCTATTCTTTGTTATACTCGGAAACTTGTTACTTCCATGACAATCAGTTCAAGAAATTTTATTTTGCAGAAATTCTGAAATAAGCTTAAGGTAACTCCTGTTGACAAGGCTTTAAGTATTGTTCGTGTTTTGATCTCTATTTTAGCTATATATGCATGTACATAAACAGGTATGTATTCATATATAAAATTGTGTATCACTATAAATGATAATGATTTAGTGACATCTGCTCTAGTTTGGTTTTTGAACTGACAAAGCAGCTCAGTTCTTTTCATCATAGTAGTTCACTTCTTTTTAAATAAGGCATAGTGGAACACTTTATTTTTAAAATAAAATCCATTTGCTGCATTTTGAAGTTTGATGGAAAATGTCTTGTGTTGGTTCACTGTATCAGTCAGTATTTCCAGTTACCCAATCTGTGTTGGTCAATGTTGTTTGTATAACTTGGGCTTGTTACCTTTCTGAACTAGTGTCCAGCATGTTGATACATTCATATAGTGCAGGGCAAGAACGTTAAATTCCAGAAACAGTACAAACCTGCTGGCATGGTTTAGGATTCTAGCTCATTAGTCTGGACTTTCAGTGCTGTCCTGAAGTAGCTACATTGCTTTCAGTTCTAAAGCGAGTATAGTAATTTAACTGCCATTGTGTTGACACTGTCAGTTTTCCATCATATAGATGTAATGAGCTAAGCATAACAAAAAAAAAAAAAAAAAAAAAAAAAAGATGCTAATTCTGTATAGGGTTCAACAGTGATGCAACTTACTTGAGAACACTGCAGAAATCTGTTTGCAGAACTGAGAGCTGGTGTTCAATCATATTAGTAGTTGTCAAAATAAGTCTGTATAATTTTCTCTGTAGAAAAGAAGTTTTCTGCACAATTAAAAATATAAGTTAGTGGCTATTATAAGGGATTTTTTATATTGCTTTGCATCAAGCTGAGTGAATTTTGCATTGCATTTTTAATGTCGCTGTTCACACAAATTCTCATAACTAAAACCACTTGCAAAAATGTCAATTGGAAGTTGATACTCTTTGAACCGAGGAGTAAAATACATGCATTTATTTCTAATAAACTGTTCCAGCTGCACTTCTTGTCCGGTAAAAGGCTGTTCCAGTTGTAGGGTGGAACTTGCCTTGGTTTTCCTGAACATTTATCCCAGGTGTGTATTCTGTGCTTCTTAAGAATCCACTCCTGAACAGGATAGAGTGCTGTGCTGTAAACTGTAGTGATGAAGGGCCTGCAACAAATTTGTTGCCTGATTATAGATGCCTAGCATCATCATATGAGATGCCAAGGGTATCCAGCCAGCCTTCTGGAGACTGTTCAAGAAGAGCTTAGGTCTGCCACAGGTCCTGTAAAATACCAGGCAGCCTGTGGCAATATAACTTCATTAGATGATGAGCTGTTTTCTGGCTGGAATAAAGTTAATCTTTTTCATAGCAGCTCCTATGGTGCTGTGTTTTGGATTTGTGACCAAACCAGTGTTGATAAAACAGGGATGTTTTAACCATTGCTGAATGGTGCTTTTCTGCTTCTCACCCCATCCCACCAGCGAGGAGGCTGGGGGTACACAAGAATTTGGGAGGAGATGCAGCTGGAACAGCTGACCCCGACTGACCAAGGGATATCCCACACCATATGATGTCATGCTCAGCAATAAAGGGGGGGGGGGGGGCGTTTGGAGGGATGGTGTTTGTTTCCCCAAGTAACCATTAGGTGTGATGAAGCCCTGCTTTCCTGGAGACGGCTGAACACCTGCCTGCCCATGGGCAGCAGTGAATGAATGCCTCAGTTTGCTTTGCTTGTGCCCATGGCTTTTGCTTTACCTATTAAGCTGTCTTTATCTCAACCTATAAATCTTCTCACTGTTACCCTTCCTCTTCTCTCCCATTCCACTGTGGGAAGAGTGAGTGAGTGGCTGTGTGGATCTGAGTTGCCTGCTGGGCTTAATCCACCAAAAAATATTATGGTTTGATACCCAAATTAAGCACACATGCCTATGCACTGTAAAGTAGGTGGATGAGGGAGCTGATCTGATACACAATCCCAAGCAAAAGTTTCCTATCTCTGAGAATACCCTGGAGAATATTCAAAGTTCACAGGCCAGGCTATATCCTCCTTGATGGATGGTTCTTAAAATTAACAAGAGTACAAATTTAAAATCCAAAACACTTACCTTTAATTACAGATATAAGGCATCTAATCAAGTTTGATAAATAAGTATTAATTTTCCCTGTTGACTGCATACAAATTGTAAATTATAAGGAATAATTTATATCAGTTTACTAGGATTTATTTGCTTCATTCCACCATATTTTATTTTGGTTCCAGTTCAGTTGAGAATTATGAGGATTACTTACATGTACAACAACTCCATGAAAATCATTGTGTGTAGAAACAGGACTGTTACAAGCATATGTACAATTTAAAGAAACCAAAATATGTGCTTCAATTGCTCTTGTTCTGAAAAAACTCTTTTGTATTTCATTCTTTAGTCCTTCTCCAGTCCCAGGATGTTAACAGAATTATTTCTTCCTATAGTATGGTGAATTTAGAGTTGAGGAGACAGTTAATTTTCAATGTCTTTATACATAAATATATAAAACCAAATTCAACAGTGCCATAGGGTGTAAATAAAAGAATGGACTGGAAAAAAAAATCCCCATACTTCAGGAGATTTTTATTAGAGTCAAGTAAATCTGCACAAGGGTAGCAGTGTAAGGTGCCTCCCACCGCGCTGGTGGTCCAAAGAGGGACTGGGCCAACCAGGGAATGGTGGGGGGAGGGAAAGATAGCTAGCAGCCAGGGCAAAGGAGGTAGAAAACTTCAGCATCCTTCCCCTCCCAGCAAGGAGGAGGAAGAAGAAACACTCTCCATGAGTATCACGCTCTCCTTGTGAAGGACTTAGGATGCCAATAGTTTGCTGTAACTCCCCCTGCTTACCCTCCCCCCACATGTGTATCCTGCACACACAGGGGTCCTCTGGATGAAGGACCCCCGGAAGGTTGGGCATACCCCAAAGTCAAGGGGTATGCCCTTGACTAGGAGGGGGTGGGCGAGTGGGAGGGGATAGGATGGATTTGATTCCTATATTGAACTCTATGGTTAGTGAGGCTTCTCTGTGTGCTTTTACAGTCCTGGCAGTATCTTGTGTTGTATGCCTTTTTTTTTTTTTTTTTTTTTTTCTTTTTTCTTTTGCCAAC
>JMFS01100973.1:0-14672 GCA_000699545.1 Podiceps cristatus | reverse complement strand
TATACTCTTCCCAGGACACCCATCCCTGCTTGCATTGCCCGTTCCCTTCTTGTTACTTTTATTTTTGTTTTATTTCATTCTGTCCTGTTTGTTTGGCTGTTTGTTCCCTCGCGCTCTCTCTGGAACTTGCTGTTCTGGGATGGCTGCGGGGGAATATCCCTGCTCCCTGCCTGCTGCTCGGGACAGGCTGTGTTGGTCCTCGGGTGGTGAGAAACAGTGCATTGTTCAGTTTATATATTCTATTATCCTTACACATTATTATTATAATTAATATATTTTTATCTTTTCCTTAGCTGTCCTGGTAAAGTGTTTTTAACTCAATCTGCGAGATCTCTCTCTGTTTCTCCTCTTCACCCCACCAGGGAGGGGAGGGGTGAGTGAGCGACTGCTTGGTCTGCTTTACCCTTCAGGAATAAACCATGACATTCATTAATCCAAAATTGAATGAATGCTTTTTAACTCCTATATTAAATAGGAGGATTATATGGTGGATCTATATCTAATCTGATGTGGTATTCTTCATAGTTTAACTGTCTTATTACTTTGTTCTCACATTCTTATAATTATTATAGATCCCTTTGAGTCCACAGAACTTGTAATGATTTCATTCTCTTCAGAAAAATTACATGATTGTACAGCTCTTACTATCACTGTTTTCTTTCACTCTTAAATTAAAAAATACATTGTCTCTTCATTTTTTTTCTAATTTACTGATATCTATACTTACTGACCATATGCTCCTGTCAGAGGAATGAGATCAACTAACTTAGAAATCAATGGATTTTATAAACATACGTTATTTTGTGTCTGAGGTTTCCCTACTATTTCTGTGAAGAACTTAAGGCTGGTAAAATGTAGAATGGATGGAGTCTACTTATTGATCATAAATATCAGTCATTTCAAGCAAATGAAAAAGTGCAGTTGTAAAATATTATATTTTATCATTCATTTAAAGAAGGTAGGGATCTGGCTCTACAGGTAAGTGATTTTGTTTTGTTTTAGCATTTCTATTTATCAAACAATTTTATTTTTGTTTGACCTTAAGTTATTTACAAACTGAAAGTGGACAAAATATTTTGGATTAAAAAAAAAAAAAAAAAAAGATAGATTGACAGAAACTGCAGCTTGGTTTCAGTAGTTCAAAAAGCTCAGGATGTGGCATGTATGGATCCTATCACTTTTTTCTTTTTGTGGGGTTTTGATCTACTGTCTGATAGAAAAGTACCTTAATACTGAGTTAAGAATTAACTCAGTATGACGGATGAAGTCTTTATTCCTCCTCTTGAATCTGTTCTACTTTGTATAAAATACTTACATAATCATTGATTAGAGAATGAGATTTATCCGTTAGACGGATTGTCAGACATTCATCTGTCCTGTACTTTTAACCCCTGTGATTGCTTCATCAGGTACTCAGACAAGAACAGTGATCACAGGAAAACCAGCATCCAATCCCAGATTATAGCCCAGCTTCACCATTTCAAAATTTCTACTCAATATCAGTCATCATCAGCTGGAGAATGAAATTACAACTATTCCCAGACAGGTAGCACTGAAGTAGACAATCTCAAAAATATCCCTATGGCCATTTTGCTATTCTAAGAAGTTAATTTCCTTTTACTTTTCTTGCAAGTGCATAAAATGAAATGTACTTATAACAAACGATTGTGCATATAGGTAAATATTATTTAATTCAGAATAACTTAACTTGTTCAAGCAGAAAACAAAACAGAACAAAACAAAACCAACATCAAATGCCACAAATGAAACAAAACAAAACAAACCCCTGAACACTCACATAGTTAAATTTAGGTCATCAATAGCTAAAGTTGTTACTATATTAGGGACCACATACTGAACTGACCAAAGCCATATTCACACTGACTTGCCTAGAATCTCTTTTACCAGAAATAATTCAACTGCTTTAAAAGGTATTGATTGAAAGTAGAGGTAAATTAAATATTCTCTTCTCTCAGTTACATCAAATAGCTGTACATGTGCATACATAGTCACAAAAGGTCTACTCATATTTTTTTAATTATTTGATTAATTATCTTTAGAAATTAACATTGCAAGAAAAAATCTACTCAATTCACATGGTGCAAATAAAATCAAAATTTAAGTTGTTTCATTTATTAATAACATGTAACTAACCAGCAGTCAGTGAATTATGCATTCATGATAGGCAAACAGCAATATTAGACACTTAAAACACCTAGACATTTCTAAACTGTCTTTTATAACAAATCCCAAGATAGTCACACACACGTGCGCTATCTTTCACAGGCCACCCCTATACCACACACAGCCCCCTTTCTGGGAGCATGGATTCCTCTGTTTCTGTGCCCTCCTGCTGGAGGTGTAGGTCCTTGAGGCTTACGTGTGCTCATGACAGTCCCTAAAATCCAACAAAACGTATTCTCATGAGAAAGCCTCCAGCTCGAGTTCGCACATGTACATCAGAAGTGTGGATCCCTACGTGTTGCACCCACCCTGTCACTCCTTGAGCTAGATGCACAGTCCCCATGACATCTGGTGGAAGGATGCTCAGTAAGGTCGAGACAGAGTCTTTGGGGTGATTTCTGGTAGTGTCAAACCAGGTTTTGACTGCTTCTCCTTTGCTTTCTTCTCCCCACTGTTACAAATTTTCAAGCTTCTCTTGTACTTCTCAAGATGACTCCTTTGTTTTTAAGCTGTGTAGTGTGGCTGATGGATGTCTTTTTAACACTGTCAATTTGGACAAATTCCCTCTTAGACAGTTGGATGTTCCATTGACATTCACATACTTACATTCCTGACTTATGTTGGCATCCTGGCCACTTTGCTGAGGGGAGGCTGGGCAGGCACGCTTACAAAAATTGTTAAGGAGCTCAAGGAATTCTCTCTTCTTACTGGATCTTCTCATTTCCAATCACATGTAAAGTTTGTTTTGTGATGAAAATAATCACTAGTGATTACACTCTATAATTTGTGAATAATGTTAACACTCTCAAAGTCATTAGGTATAAATAGTCTTGGGACAACTGGCTTTTGGGAAGAAGATGGAGAATTCAAAGTAACTGGAACATTATTTGAAACTCTTAATTAAAGAAGTTAAACTTTATTGTAGTATTCCAATTAATTAAAGCATAAATTTACATAGATATTAATAAAGTTTTTCTCATTAATCTTATCACCATCTCTCTTAAAAATAACATGTACCATACTAGCACAGAAGAACTAACTTTGCTTGTTTAAGTTTTCTTTCTTCCATATTTCCCCTTTCTTGGATTCTATTTTTCTTTCATATTTCATTAAATAGATTAAATTATTCTTTCAGCTTGTTGGCAGAATTTGCTTCTTTCCCTCCTGTCTATTCTTCAGTAAAAGAAAAAAAAAAAAAAAAAAAAAAAGAAATTATAGTTCACTTCCAAAATAAAGGATAAACTTGGATAGTTCAACACCCAAAATAAAAATTATATGGTTCACAAGATACATTGGCATTAATATTTTTGATTAAAAATGTGCATGTCGTTGTGGTTAGAGCACACACTCTCACTAGATAGGAAGAGCTACATTCTTAACCAATCACCGAAGGTGGTTGAAATACAAATAATAACTTTCCAGAAAAAATTAAAGAATGGTAGTATTTTCTGCACACCGATAGCTTTTTTATTAATTCAGATTTTATTCAGGATTTATTTTTACACAACCAAACACTATTCAGCTAGTGGCTTGTTTTAAACACATTTCCCATTTCCTGTATTAAAATCCTATTCTGCTGCTTAGAACAAGATGCGACTTTTCATATTGATTAACTTTGGAAATGATTTCCCTTTAATCCCTAAGGATTTTTATCAACATTAACCCAGACAGTGGAGTAAAGAACTGGATTCATACGGCTAATATTTATGAGAATTGCTTCCAGGAATCTGTGAGAAACTAAAGGAGTTTGTCCTCAGTTTCTTGGTACAGCTGTCACCATTCTGTAAAACACTAATTCTTTCTATCAATCTCTCTGTTCTAAAGGTAATCTAATATTGCTGCTCATGAAATACATTAGTATTATTTTTCAGTTACATATATTGTAAGAAAACAGCTTTCTTAAAACAATGGGCATTTTTTTAATGCTTCTGAGCAGAGGCAAGATATAAACTGTAATATCACATGAACTATCAGCAGTTATGACATGCATGACGTACATATGGTGGTATTAAATCATCAAGAAGAATTGATAAGGGTTGGGTATTTCTTTTATAAACTTAGTGAATTAATTCTTTCTCAATATGTTGTAGATGATCATCATTTAGGCAAATACTCAAAAGCACTCTGAAGATATATCTTTTCTTATGTAATATTCATGTGAGATCATTCTTGGATAATGCATGCAAGGCTGGATACTCTTTTTGCAGTATTTAAACCATGGATTAAAACTTCAAACCAAATAGTAATAAAACAGAAACTAGAGGAGATTCAAGGTATTACTTAGACAGCAGTTGACCATACAAGAGGAAATAACCTGGACACGAAAATGAAAAATGCCATAGATATCGTTTTCTCCTTTTTTTTAGAGTCACAGTTGAAGTGGTGGCTTGAGGAGAAAAATGATTCTATGAATTATGTAGGTTTGATAATGCCTAGAAGGCATAGTGAGTTTAAGAAGCACATTGAATTTATCTTATGCTGATAATTTGTTACTAGCACTTTAGCAAACGATATAGAAGAAGAGGTCTGATAAACAGAAATATGAAGCTGGACAGATGTTTGATAGATCAAGAGTATAGACAGAGACCTGTGAGTCACAAAAGCTAGTCGGAGACATTTTCACAATATGGTAGACAATTTCATAAGAAACAGTTTCACAGGAATACAAAGGCAGAAGATTAAGCATCTCTTGGCATCCCTTTTAAAAGTGATAAAGAGAACAAATGGCAGACACAAAAAAGGAAAATGAAGGAGAACATAGAAATAATAGAGTGATAGGGGAACCCCAACATCAATAACAGCTGAGATGTCAGTAACTGACATTTGGCTGGAAGTTTTCATCAGACAGATGACTGTGGATTGACTAATTAGTAAGTTATAGAAACTTTTCTCTGGTTTTCATGGCAACTAGCTCTGTCTAAATGGCTGACTCCAAAACTGGGAGACCACATTCAAATTGCCTATGTGAAGGGTCTTATATTTGCCCAGACCACGCTGAAGCATTATCTGGAGCAATACTAGCTGACATTGGCCACATCCATACAAGGGGACACACCAACAATAAACAGTACAGAAAATCTTGAGCCAGTGTCTGAGTCCATGTCTTGTCCCTGTTTTATTTAATAGTGGGGATGCAGACTTTATTTTGCAGAACTGTTGATACAGAAGACATTTAGAAAAGATCCAGTATTCAACTGGAAGATAAAAATTCATAATAATATCCATAGTTGGAATTCCATTTCTATGGAGAAGAAAATGTGAAGTGATACCTGAAGGAAGATGATTAACATCTGTAAAAAATACATAAATAGAAAAAAATGCTTAACCTAGATGCAAAATTTATAAATGATAAAAACATTTCTAAAGTATAAAGAGGTAATAGGAAGGACAGAACAATTATAGAAAATAAATATTTTTTGCAAATAAACTGAATAGTTTAATTAGAGCATGCAAAGCAATGAAAATTTATTTCCCCAGCTGGAGCTGGTACATTTTTTTTCTATTATAGCCTTGTACCTTCTTTAACTTGCTTTGATCAGTCCTGATACTGTGCATAATTTGTCCTTCCTTCATTCTTCCAAATTCTATGTGTGTTTGAAATCCTTACTCTTATCACCCACATACCATATTGAAATATGTTTAAACACGATTTGACTTAAGCTTCAGATCTAACAGTCAGCACTATGTCGTTGAGTAGTTACTGGCTCATTTTCTCTAAGATATATCTATTTGAAAAATAGATGTCTGTGGGGAAAGCAAACTTGAACTGTTTGACATTGGTCAATAGGCTGCAATTGCCTGGCTATGTTGGCAGTCATCCACAGAATTAGTCATGAAGTCCTGTTGACCCAGTTTGAATCCTGTGTTGAGATTACACATACTGTATTATTTGGATTCAGCTTTGGTTTAGGGAATACCATTTCCAATTTATGCAAGTTTTAATTCTGTTTTCACAGCTGTTGACTAGCTGTCTCCTTACTGCTTTTATCTTGAGGAATTTATCATGTTCTATTCCCTTTTGATGCTTTTATTTGGTGTTAAGAATAGGTTTACATTTCTTTGCCAATACTACATTCTAAGCCTCACACAAAATCCTCTCATAGGCCTTCTATGAACCCAGTGTGGAGGCTACTGAGACATTTTAGGACTGAATCAATCCCCCTTCCGATACAACACTTTTTTTTTTCCTATGTCCTTTAGCCTCCATGCCATCCATTCTTTTATTACTCACCAGTCTGAACACCTTCTCAGTTAGTCATGGTTTAATTGAACTGCAATTTGATAACAGCAGCAGTGACTGGTATTCCACTAGGCAGTATCTGAAATGAGGACATATTCTGTCCTTCAGCTTCCTCAGTATCTGTTTAAAATCAGGTATCAATTAAGTCCCGGAAAAAGAACAGAGGATCTGGTAATTTTTTTGACAGGCACTTAACCATTTCACGTGTTTAATCCTTGCTATAACCATGCAGGCAAGGAATTCTAAAGTCAAAATACAGAGTTATTAAAGAATATGAGCTATGTGAAAGTGGTGTAACAAAGATTCATTTATATTGAATAAAAACTTTAAAGTGAAATCTAGCAGAAATCCATTAACATGTAAGTGGGAAAGAGAGTGAATGCAACTTTCTGGGGACTGAAGATGCTACTGCTAAGGTAGTGGAAGAACTGACTTATAAAGGTGTAACTTGTCTTGGGCAAATATGCATTAAAAAAATAGCACTTAGCAAAAAAAACCCACAAAAAACAAACAAGAAAAAAACCTTTCTACTTTTAGTGCAACAGTTTGGTTGTAAGATTTTTTTTTTTAATAACAACATATGGATATGATTCAGAGGAAACTAATTACGAGTGAGATGAAGAAAGTTGGTGGGTTTTGAGGAGCAGTTCTAAACAGAAAATAAATTCAGTTCTTATGTTGGAGAAATTATTGGAGAAAAAATGTTTCTGTTACCCCTAATTGGTTTGTTTAAGCTTATGTACTGTGATGATATCATGATATAGAGATTAGTCTAACCTAGAAGAAGAAAGAAAAGGGTAAAAAACTGTAAAGAAGGGAAAATAAATAGGCACTGTTTTAGTCTTCCTAAACACTATCTCTAAATCAAATGTGCAACTTGTGCCCTAGGTTTTTTAAACAGTATAGAGTGAAATATCTAAATTAAGAAACTTTTTTGAATTATTCCAACAGTGTGTCATAAAAGAAACCATTGGAACACAAAATCTCTGCCCTCACTTTTTTAAGTCAAGATTGAGATGCATTTTTTTTTTTTTTAAGTATGTATATAAAACTTGTAAATCTAATCTAAGGGGGCAGTAATTTGTCCTTTCAAGCTCATGATGTGCATCAAAGCATGAAGTGAAATTCCTCACTATGTCTTCATTGCCCTAAGAAAGGCAGCATTCAACGCGTACTCCAAAATGAATGAGAACCATACCAACTTTGAACACCATCCACCTTCCAGGAGATTGGAGAGGACTCTGACATAATTTAGACAGCTCTGGGAACGTGATTTGCAGATCTGTCCTCACCAGGTGCTTACACTTTATCCCTGAGTACAACTTCTCCATGGTGTGGCACAGTCACGTTCCTTCAGCCTCGTGGTAGAAGCAACAGGAAATAACACTACTGCTTGTTGACAGAGTTACATTAGTGTACCCCAGGGTGATGCTTGCTGGGACTTCCTGCCACTCCAGTTTTCTTACCCAGTCAGTAGGAAGACAAACTGTTTTGTTTGGTTTATCCACAAAATGCCACTTGTCAGAAAGGGATTTCAGGAAAAGGAGATTTTCCCCTAAAAATAACAGAACTATTTAAGTGTATTCTACCTCAGCATACCTCTGCTTTTCTGCTGTTTTCAAGCCTGAAGCCCCGTGTCTGAGCTTTCTGTCTTGCAGATAGATTCCAGATATGTTACAATCCTGTCTTCTTCTGGAGATGAAGAAGTCCATAGTCTCACTGGGACAGAGAATTACTCATATTTCAGTTGTGTTTCTTGTTGGGGTGTCTATGAAAGGATATTTTCCTGTGCCATTACTCCAACAACAATGAGGTAAGCTGGAATATTTATCAGCAGAGAAGTAACTGTAATAATAAAAATTAGTGAAACCTAAAAGTACAGTAGTCCATTGCTAGTACATAAATTTTCAATTTTAATATTCTTGAACATTTAAATGACAGTAAGCAGAGTGATTAACATCATGTTATTTTAAATCTTTTATGTGTGTATGTGTGTGTGTGTGTAAAAGGCATTTATAACACCTTAGTGTGCCTGACACAGACTATCATTACTCTTACAGATATAGATGTCATTTATATGACACTATATTTATTTCTGAGATAGGATTTCAGCAATACTTGGCAGGAGATATAGTATAACCAATGTTACTATTTCTTGGATCAATTTTCAGCAGACATGGCCACTTTCAAATTTATTTATCAAAATACCTTTGGCTGTGCATGAATTTTTTTCCTTGAGTATTCTTTGCAAAATGTTTCAGCAATGAATACAGAAACAATGACTGCTGCAGTGGTCTTCCCTTGTCTTATGATACTTGTTTGACATGGTAAGAATGTAAATAATTAATCAAACAGGAATTGGCTATCAAACAAAAGACATCAGCAGTAGAGAAACAGTTTTGCTGGTGATATCATTTCAAGCAAAGATCCCTAAACTAAAAAAAAAAAAAAAGACCAACTAAAAAGAAGAACTTTGCACCTTTATATGTGTATATGTGCATATAGTTTTAGAGTTGAGCAAATAATGGAAATAATTTTCCTGGTAATTGCATAGAGATGCTCATTTAGTTTTGAAAATGCTCACTGCCTGTTGCACCTATGTGACCAGCAACACATTGCAAATTTTGTAACATCTAACCAAGTAATTGAATGGTACTGTGAATCAAGAGTCTTACAAGACAAAGTGAAAAAAATATGCTATGTTGCTGGCTACATAAGTAATCCAGTTAATAGAAATAAAACTGTACTTTTGCTAAGTAAGAGTGTGAATTAACAATTACCTGTGAATTAAAAATTACCCGTTTGTTAAGAGACTACAGTCAAAAATATTCAGTAAGAAAATCTGTGAATAATTCAGAGAAAATAAATTAAAAAAAAAAAAAAAAAGAAGCTCCAAAACCATTCATCTTTATATATGTAAATTATTCATGACTAATTATTCACAAAGCTCTGATTTCAGGTAAGATTAATAGCTAATATTTAAAATTAACACCTGAAGTTTTGTACTGTGATTTCCCACAAGCCTTGAGAAGTTAGATGCCAAGATCTCATCTCTATAGGGTTATAGTGCCTAATTAACAGAGGTAATCTGAAAAGCCCATTCAAAAACTAATATCAGGATGAATAAACAAATGAAGTTGTTTGATGAGCAGAAAAAAATAACTCAGCCTCTTCTGTTGATGATTTCTGTCGTTTGTGCTCTATGCTCTGGTTTCTTTTTGACTGACCTCCTTAGGTAGCAGTCTTCCTAATGGCGAGTCCATTGTATGGACATTACACACCTGCTGATTTATGGGAAAGCAACTGTCAAAATGGATTGCATGATGGCTGACTTCTACCACCCTTTCACTCCAAATGCATATTTTTATAGAACTTCAATCACTTTTTCAAATATAACTGAAATTGACCAGACTGACTAGAAAAAGAATGGACAGAAAACAGCTGGAAGACATATGAATGGATCCCTTAAAGTCATAAAAAGTTCTGAGATTACTGAAGTCAGTTTAAGGTGTAGGAAGAGCTTGGTAAACTTTTTTCTGACTTTATTTTTTTTTTTTTTTTTCAGTGAACAGCACCTTTGCTAAAAAACATGCTTTATAGGGAGATAAAAATGAGTCCTTCTTTACACTTCTCTCAGTTTTCAATGAATGTGAACTTCAGATCACTTGCTTAGTTGCCAAAATATAGTTCTTCAGATATTCAGTTAAAACTGTAGTTCCCATAGCTCCAATTCATGAATACCCCTTATAGCTTAAGGTTATGGGTCAGTTAAAGCTCTGAAATATTAAATTTTACTCTAAGTTATTATTTGTGGCAGTTATGACCAGTACTCTGATACAATGGCTGTGTCAGATGGCTGTGTCCCAGCCATCTGACTCTGAACATACTTCCGACATTGATCAGGCAGCTGATCTGAATAAAAAAGGCTTGAATAAGCAGAGATTATTTTCACTGTTTCCCTGATGTTTTCAGTATTGCAAATAAACACATTCACATTCTTTGGATCAGGATGTTATTATACATGTAATGAAATAATTCCCATGTAAGGAAAAGATTTTTGTGACTTGCAAATCACATGGAACATGCAATTATAAAAACATCAAATCATAGAATAATTGAAGTTGCGACACAAGGTCAACAAACAGACTAGTAAACCTACAGCATCAGAGCAATGCATCTCAGGAGGAATCCTCACTAACGGTGTATCATCAGGCATAGTTTATGCTCTGAAGTCTATTGATGCAGTGTGTCTATTACTATACTAGGAACAGGATTCTGCTTTTATCTGTACTTTAGTTCTTAAGAGATTGATGTGCCTTCTTTATACTATGAAGACTTTTTGTACACTTTCCCAAACACAAAAGTTAAATAAGCTTTCAATGCTTGTTCCTCCTATTGACAAATACTCAAAGATTCCTTACAGGCTTGAAGGGACCTCAGTATGGATCGATGACTCTAAGGCCATGCACCCCAAAATAAAGAACATTTTCAGAATATTTCAGTTTTGCCTTAACTGATCTGGACAAGGCAGTGAATGTGGTTAATCGCTATAGGAGGTTAACTATACTATCTCAGCCACAGGTTTAAGATGACAACATTTGAAATGGCACTATTTTTTTCCTAATGAACCTATTCTTTCTAGATAAGCTACTGTTGGATTTAAATGAGAAGGACAAATTAATTACGCAGGAACAATAGGGAAAAAAAGAAAGTATTTTATCAGTAGTCTGAAACTCAGATAATGTTTAGGCTGGAAACTAGCAATGATAGCTACAGGTAAGAAACAGAAAAGTTTAGAACTCATTGAGGGACTGAGATCCTCTAAACACAACTTAGTACTGAGTCAGTGGGACTTAAGTGTTTAAATCACCGAAGTGCTAGACTAACACTGGTAGCACTTTTTGTAATAGTCTAGATCATTCAGCAGATCCTCTCTCTTTCATTCCTGGTCATAAATTTTTACGTACTGAATGTACTGAATGTCAAAATGACTGAGGTTGGAAGTCATCTCTGGAGGTCTTCTACTCCAGCTCCCCTACTCAAACAGAGCTACCTAGGGCCAGTTGTCAAAGACTGTGTCTAGATGGGCTTTTAGTATCTCCAGGGATGGAGACTCAACAACCGCTCTGGGCAACCTGTTCCAATGATCAATCACCTTAACCATAAAAAAGTGTTTCCATAAAAAAGTGTTTCCTGATGTTCAGTGGAAACTTCCTGTGCTTCGGTTTGTGCCCATTGCGTCTTGTCCTGTCACTGTGCATCACTGAAAAGAGTCTGGCTCTGTCTTCTTTGCACCCTCCCTTCAGGTATTTATATACATTAAGATGCCCCCCAGAGCTTTCTCTTCTCCAGGCTGAACAGTCCCAGCTTTCTCAGCCTTTCCTCGTAGGAGAGATGCTTCAGCCCCTTAATCCTCTTAGTAGCCTCTTGCTCAACTCCCTCCAGTAAGTCCATATGCCTCTCTTCTACTGAGGAGCTCAGAAGTGGACCCAGCACTCCAGGTGTGGCCTCACCAATGCCAAGTGGAGGGAAAGGATCATCTCCCTTGACCAGCTGGCAACACTTCTCCATTAGCCTACTCTTAGTCATCTTTGCAGCAATGGCACATTGCTGGCTCATGTTAGACAGACAGACAGACATAGGCACTGACATATAAAACATGTTCATATGTATGTATATCTACATATGTACTTGTATGTACTCATGTAAGAAAGACATACTGAAAGGCCTATAACTTGCAATGCCAATGAATTAGTTGTTTTCCTCAGACTAGTTTTCTTTTTATTGTTTACACTGGATAGACACTCAAACCCTGTATAAAACTATCTGCAATTTACTTTTTAAAAGATTAAATATTGGATTTATTTCTCAAATTAGTATAACAGCTTTAGATAACAGTTTTAAAGACCTTGTTTAGCACCCTGGTGGGACCTTCAAAATTTAAGTGCAGGGAGTCTACAAGTAGCTCTAATTTCTGCCTATCTTAAAAAGATTTATTCAAAACCTCAGAAAGAGTTCACCTGCAGTGGTGGAATTTTGCAAGATTTTATGATTCAGAACATTGAATTTTGACTTTTCTATAGCTATGCATTTATATATAATATATGAATAGTTATGGAACATAACTTTTACAATTTCAGACCAATCTGTCTTATTTTGGGCTCCAACTTCTGGAAATTGTCAATAGCTGGAAAGTGATTGAGATGATTGTTAATGCCTTAATATCAAAATAAGACTTAGGAAAATCTATTTTTTTTTTTTTTAAATTCTGGATCTGAGATAGATTACTACTTGTAATTTTTTTAGTAAGTAGGATTTTTGCCCCCCCCCAACCTTTTTTTTTTCATCTGAATAAGTAGAAGAACATAATTTTGCTGTTTTACAAGGACATTGTGGTGATTAACAACATAGTAAAGAGCATTCAGATTATGAAACACATGCAAGTGTACTTATGTGGTACCTGTAGGTTTCTCAGTACAAGTAAATAAATAAATAAATCCACATACAAAATTTTATGTAGCCATGGGAGTGTGCCATGGAAAGTAGAAGAAGAAAATACTGAGATTCAGAAGAGGTGAATATCTTCATGATATATGGTGTGATCAAAGCAGCTATATTATACTTTCATGTATAGAAAAGGTAGCAGTAGTACCTGAGAAATGCTTTTTGGACAGGCTAAAAAAATTCTGGTCTGTTGTCAGAATGAAGATAATTGGAACATATTATTTTTCTCTGTCTGTTCTAGCAGGAGCCAGGGCAAATGAAGAAAATGGTTAGGTATTTACAAATATAACTAAATGTATAAAAAAAAAATAATGACAGTGAAAAATTATTTTGTTAAAATTAATGAGTTTGAGCAAAACAAACAAACAAACAAAAAAGCATGGAAAACTCTGAAGTAGGAATAACTGAAAAAATCCTTGAAGTGCGTCACTTATGTGGTGGAAGGAACTGAAATGGATATTGCAAGGAAATATTTCAAGCTTTAAAGCATTATATCTGCAATGGCAGAATCACTGACTGATTTGATATACAAAAGATAACCTTGAGAAGGAAAAAAATCTTTGTTGTGGGAATAGTTTAAGAAGGAGTTATCAAACGTTTTCAGTGTCTACAGGATCACTCTTTTCTAATTTAAGCTCTTATTTTATCTGACTTTAAGCAGTATTGGTAATACTCAATAACACACTTCTAACTCAAGATGAAGTTGGGGAAAAATAGGAAAGAGGAGATGTAAGGAAAATGGAAGGCAAGAAAAACAAAACTGTGTTTGAAGATATATTAATATTAAATTTCAGAAATCACAGTTGTGGGATTAAAAGTTTTTTTTCTCAATTGTAATTAAAGCAATTATAACAAGCCTAATGAATGGTAAATGATTCAAGATTTGACAGTTCCCAGCTCAGGAACACTCTTGAGGCCAGCCACTGGTGCAGCATCCTTCCCTGTGAGATAGGGCCTCAGTTTTCGTTAACTTTCAGTTCCACATCCACTGCTGAGACCTACAAAATCTCCTCAACAATTAGTTTATACCAGTCTACTGGTCCTTCTCCCTTTTTGGTATGTATAACTCAACAAGTACACAATTATTTTAGGCGAAGCCACCGAGGAGAAGGAGTCCGGAGTGGAGGACCGCGCCGGGGGACCCTTTCCTAGAAGTGGCAGAATCACAAAAGCTCAGGGAAGACTTCATGAAGCCGCGCCCTGACCTCCCAGAAACCTAAGCAGGAACAGCCACCAAAAAAGGCCCGGGATCCAAGGGAAACAGTATCCTCCCCCCATCAGGATGAAGGAAGGGCCTCAGAGGTAAGTAACCAGTGGAAACTAGTCCGCAGTCGAGGCAAAAGGAGAACCCCTTCCTTGCCCACCACATCTCCTCAGGTGCCTCTGCATAACAGTTATGAGGCTCTGGAAGAGGAAGACAAGGCAGTGGACGGGGTAGGTGTTGACCCATCCACACTGGGGGAGGCACAAAGATCAAAAAGACCCCACACACATATTACTACTGCCTCCACGAGGAAGAAGAGATGGGTAATAGTTGTTGGTGACTCCCATCTGAGGGGAACCGAGGGTCCGATATGCTGGCCAGACCCTGCTCTTAGGGAAGTCTGCTGCCTCCCGGGAGCCCGGGTTAGACATCACTAGGAAACTCCCTAGCCTGGTCTGACCCTCAGACTGCTACCCCTTACTGCTCTTCCACGTGGGTGCTGAAGAAGTTGCAATAAGTAGCCCGAGGGTGATTAAAAAA
>KL280212.1:0-73835 GCA_000699545.1 Podiceps cristatus | reverse complement strand
CCTGAAGGAGAAAGAGGCATGTGCTCGTGCAGGTTGCTGCCCGAATGGCTAACTGCTGCTGCTTGAGTCTGCTGTAGCCAGCTCAGATGGTGTCTGGCATGGTCAAACTTATACCGCCCTGGTTTATGGACTAGCTGAACCACAGCCATGCTGTGAGCCTTCCTCTGTTGTAACGTAATGAAATTTAGTTCCAAATCAAGTGATTTCAAGCAAATGTACTTTACTTCACAATTAGGATAGGCTGGACACGCACAAGCTGGCAGCTACTGTGGCTCTGTTTTCAATTTACAATGCTGTTCAGCCTGGAGAACAGAAGGCTCCAGGGAAACCTTACAGCAGCTTTCCAGTACCTGGAAGGGGCTTGCAGGAAAGGTGGAGAGGGACTTTTGACAAGGGGTGATGGCTTTAAACGGAAAGAGGGTGGATTTAGGTTAGAAAGAAGGAAGAAATTCTTCACCGTGAGGGTGGTGAGGCACTGGAACAGGTTGCCTGGAGCAGCTGTGGATGGTCCTGTTCCTGGCAGTGTTTAAGGCCAGGTTGAATGAGGGTTTGAACAACCCGGTCTAGTGGAAGGTTTCCCTGCCTGTGGCAAGGGGGGTGGAACTAGGTAATCTTCAAGGTTCCTTCCAACCCAAACCATGCTATGATTCAAGTCTGTACCTTTTAATTGCAGGTGGCTTTTGGAGAGAATAGCACAGCTGGTGAGCTGTACGTGTCACCGTTAAAAAGGGTTAGGAAAAGAAGCAAGACACTATTGTGCTAGACTGGAGTTCCCAAGGCAGTTACATTTGCTGGCCCCCAAGAGTTGTGCTGGGTTGAAAGTTCTCAGATACTGCAGTGAAAAGGCTATTTGAGCATGTAAGTAGACTGGATTGCCGCATCCCTGAGTTCAGTCTGTGAAATGTAAGTTGAAAAATATTTTTATGGCTAAAGGCTTTTTGCAGTTTTACTCTCATTTTGAAGTTTACCAGCTGAGTTTTACACCTCCAATGATTAACCAGCAGAAATGCTGCCACTTGGATGTCTAGCCAATAGGTGGATCCTGTCAATTACGTTTCTACATGGTATTAGTCAAACTTGGATTCACAAGCTATTTGCATGGTCTAGAAACTAAGACGCTCAAGTACAAACTAGTAATCGCAGGCTCTAATTCCTTTTTAGTCTTTGGTTTGCTCTGTAGCCTTGGAAACATTAATTCTTCTGTGGGGAGTGGGAGGATGGCACAGTGGAAGGGATGGAAAAGGTGGGCTCGTGGCTAAGAAAATGGGCCAGGATGTGAGAAACCTGGATTTAATTTTCCTAGCTTCTCTTTTCTATGTGGTTGTAATCATGACAGTTGTGACTGGGATATATACAGATGTGATCTTTAAAGTCCCGGTAACACCTGGAAAGACATCTATAAGCAGCTACTGCCAAAAGAGACTGGCTTCCAGGATCTATCATATCTTTTATTTTAGAAAAGTCTTTGTGGTAGCGAGGAATGTGATGCAAATGAACAGTTAAGGCAGCTGATGAGAAGGAGATACTGCAATATATAACCACAGGAAATGTGAGCTTCATAGAGATGAAAAGTTTCAATTTTAAGGACATATGTAATGAATGCAGTCAAGTGGAACAGCAACATGGCACTGCATAAAATAAGTGGAATGTCATGTAAATTGATCTGAAAATTACTGGTACTTATGCTATTCTCTGACAGGATGATTCACACTAATTCAAGAAAAAAAATTTCCTTTCACTGTTAACAGACTTAATGCCCAAGCACAGGGGAAGAGGATGTAACTAGCTGTGAAAAGGCAAGACAGTCCTGTAAATGCATCAGTTTTCTCTCTGCTTTAACTCATTTCTTTGTGCTTTTGAAGTGGATGATCATGAGACTGGGTAGATACATGAGGAGAAAATTCACCCTCCTGAAGGGGAACCCGTGTGAAATGTGTGGAGCAGAGTCTTAAAGGAGAATTTTGTTCTAAATGAGCTTTTAGGAAACACTGAGTTCATCTGTTGCATCTGGCAATTGGTGGATACTTTTGTAAAGGGTTTCATTCCCGCTACTGAGGAACAGAACTGTATGGTCACTCCGAGGAGCTGGGCAGGGCTAGGTTAGAAATATTTTTTTGGGGGGGTGGGGAGGAGGAACCTCCACATCTCAAATAATGAAAACTTTGCTACTTATTTCAGTAAAAGTGAAAGGAAAACTGATATGAAAACTGGTGAGTGACTTTTGTTATGGGGGGAGAAGAATTGGTTGTAATTTTACCACAAAGTAAAATTTTACCATGCAGGTTTTCAACTTTCCTTCACAAAATACTGACAAGAAATGAAGGTTTTCTTTGAAGAAAAATCTCTTTACTTGGAAAACACATGAATGAAAACAGGTCATGATCACTGCATTCTTGTGTTTTGCTCTCCCCTTTGAGCTTTCTTGTTCTACTTCCTTTTGTTGCCACTTATATTTTTCATTGCTCAACTTTTCTCTCACCCCGGTGCAGGAGGTAAATGGAACATTCTTGTCTCTGCCGGAGCTGGTTAGCTTAAGAAATGAGACGAACTTGTGATGAAGGCTCCAATTATATCCCCATGCTAATACTGGCAGTTCTGTGCTTTTAAAAAAAAGCCATACAAAACAAGCAAGTAAATAAACATTTTGCTTTTCCAAAAATTTCAAGACAAATCAAACCCACTTTCCTTCTGAACTTAGAGGTTTTTTTGCCATACAGATACAAGATCAAACTAATGCTGCTGTTTGGATCCAAGAAGCTGTGCATTTCGTGTGACTTCCAATTTTACCTCTTATACTCAAATTCCACAGAAGAAAGGTAAAAGCCCAACTCAGCCAGGCTTTCTGTATGTCATTAAACTTGTACACTATTTATGTGAATGCAAGAACTTAAAATAGAGCAGATTTTCTTCTAAAGTCTTTTGGCATGTGAAAGGAAAACCTTGAAAATTAACTTGAAATCCATTTACAATTCTAATCTTGTCTCTCCCCTCTATCCCCCCACTTTATCTTGAGATATATTTATTAATTAAATTAGGGGAAAAAGGCTCTTTTGCTGATGAAGAGCTTAGAAAAACCTTGCTTGAGAGAGTAGCTCTCCCCACAAGGCATTTATGTTAAGTTTCCTTGTTTACAGTTACAAACCTGATGCAAAGTGTACGGAACTGGTGGCAGCAGTCTTTCAGTCATAATTAGGTTTTGCATTTCTAATGTGTACAGGCTGTGAAGAAAGCTTTCATGTTCATCTATGCTGTGAGAGAGGTCAGCAGAATTCACAGGAGTTCAGATGTTCTGTCAATCAAGCCTTGAAATAACTCTCAAAAAGCAGAGCTATCAGATTCTCAATTTGGGGCTACTTGGTCAGGTGTCAGCTAATGTCACCTTAGGGAAACCTCAGCAGAGTTCAGTGCAGATGCAGTACATGGACATCAGGTTTGTTTTCTATTTTAGTATCTTCCACAGATTTTGCATAATGGGTACACTTTCAGGCCTCCATAAATAATAACAATTCTTGCTGGTGACATGCAGCCAGAAGGCTGATGAAGTCAGTGAGAGGAGCGTACAGTGGGTCCTCTTTGTCTCTGACCTCATTTAAGGGATGTTTCTCCTTTGTTTCCTTTTTAAGAATTTCAGCTCTGACAGGTGCAGATTTGCCAAAAGGAATCTTAATTGCCTATTTACTGTGTCCCAGCTTGTTCAATTTACTCACAGATCACTTCCTATTCAGAGCCCAGCAGCAGATTCATTTTCTCTCTCTCCTGTTCATCTCTTCACTATCTGGGCAAATGCCATAGGAGCAACTCTCCCCTCTTCTGAAAAGCCACCATCTTTGCACATAACCCCCCTCCAAATGTTCCAGTTCTGACTCCCGGAAAGAAGGTCACATCCCTGAACATACAACTACATGAAGGCAGCAAAACATGAAGGTGAACCCTGCAGGATGAATCAACATTAAATATCATTAGAAAACTAGGCAGATCTTAAGAAATTGGTTATTTTGCTGATGACTGTTTCTATAAGCCTAAGACAGCCTCTTTGCATTGTTCTTGAGATGGCTTTTGAATTCTCAGCTTCTATTTAAGTACTATAGTGGCACTGGTTAGCATTCAATTTCATCATAGCCATGCAAGAACTTGTTCCAGTTCTTTCTCACTAGTATGAAAAAAGGAAAAGGCAACTTGAAAACAGATGTGAGTATGTGGCAGAGTTTAAATGTGCAGGGAACTGTGCCCAAGGAGGAAAAGTAATGCCATGGGCTGTTATGCTTATGAACGTTCCTGCCCAAGGTCATTTAGCTATTTGTTTCCAATAAATAATCCAGCTTTTACAAAGTGGAAACAGAAGACACATGTGACTTTTAGTGATATCTCAAAGGGAGTGTTTTTCATTAGCTCAGCAAAGCAATGGAGCAAAGGAGGTTATATTCTGAGCTGCTAACCTGGGCAGAGGTGTGATTAAATTGTCTATATCATCTGCTGAAAGCATCTTCTCTGCTTTGAGGAAGGGGAGTAATTATACTAGTTCATCTACACCACTCCACCTTCCAGAATAGTGAAGCAATTGGAAGAAGCTCCTCCCTCAGTAAAAGGTTTATTTTAGTCTTTCTGCTATAGTCAAAAGAAAAACACTTGGTTTCTCATTTCTGGCTGCTCTTCACCTGTTGCTTGATGAAAAGACCTAATTTGTGCATCAAGAGAGAAATGAGAGGTACTAATGAAGGCTGTGTCATGTTTTGTTTTCCAGTCCTGGTCTGTGAGGTCACAGTGTAAGGATTTTATGAACATTAAGATAGAGATTCAAACTGTACCAAATAGCCGATATAAACTGGCTAAGCACCATTTTGCTACAACAGTTATGCTTAAGCTTTGACCCACTCAGTGTCACTGATGGATTTCTGCTGCTTGGCAGCATCCAACTGGAAGAGTTAATAGGTGGGAAAAGTTCATAAAATTCATCAAAGGCACTAAAGACATGTTTCCTTCTGTTAACCTGAAAGTAACTAGGCTTTTCAAACACTAGCCAAACAGGTGCCAATTACAACATCTGGCATGTTTGCTTGAATAGGAGCCAAAAAGGATCAAACAAGAAGGTCTGATAGAAAAAGTAAGAGCATTTGTATAATGAGGCTAACTTTGCCCAACACTTGGAAGCTAGAAAGAAAAACAAACCATAAAAGAAGCTGTCTTTAAAAAGAAGCTGTGATCTTGTGGTTTCCTTATGTAATATACACATGTGACTTAATTTAAGAATGCTCATGTACTTTATTGAATAAGGAAATTTTTCTTGATGTCCACTTTTAAATTCTTATTTGCATATACAAATTAATTTTAGATCCCTTTTTCCCTGTGCTGCAATAGCTCTGCAGAGACAAGACCCAAAGTACTGTAGGATCACAGCTTGCGTTTATTTATTAAAAGACTGCTTGTCTTTTTCACAGATGGGGCTGATACGTTCCAGGAATGTAGCTGAGCTAAAATATGACCATGAATTGACTCTAGAATTAGATTGATTCTTTAGTGCTTTTCTTTTTCAGTAAGACTAGTAACATTCAATGTGGGCTAATGACTAGTGACTAATGGGAAGCAAAAGGGAGAGGGATTGAAAATGGAACATCTCAGGATGAAGTGGGCAAATCTGTTGGTAGCTCTTATCTGACTTCTCTTAAGCAATGATGTTCTTTCAATTATTACAAACTGGTGAAAAACATTTTCTTCTGAATATACTCCAAGAGAAATATGTATTTACTTAACTGATTATCAGAGTATTTCCAGTTAATTCCTTTCTCTATGGTTAGATTTTATTAGATACAGTACTTTTGCAGAAGATGCGCTGCTTCCATTCAACCCTCCAACCATGACTGCTGTTGAAACTGTGCAAGTAAACTTCCTTATGGCATGCAGAAATTGTAGCTGGGCAGTCTCTTCAGTATTTTGGACAGAACACTTTGCAATCTCACACCTATTAATCTTTCAACGTGCATGAAAACAGTTCTGCTGTATTCAGAATTCTCATGTGGGGCTGTGATTAGTGAAGGATCTAGCAGTTACGGAGAGATTTAATCTGGGCAGAGGTGTTTGAATACCACAGGTTTGAGTCTACTGTTCCATAAAACCAGGAATAACTGCACTGAGAGACATTGGTGCAAAACAGATATGAGAAATCAGACTCACAAGGTTGATGCCTTATAGCAAGAACATTAATCTGATTAGGCCTTGGCATTGTGTGATTGCTTTGGGCCCAGCGGGCCTCTTTATAACCTTTTCACAAACACAACATTTCTGATCAACTTGTCAAAGTGTTGCAAAAATGTTATTAGCTCTGGATCTTTGTTGTCAGGGTCAAGAAGGTCTGCTCCCTTCTGCTCTTGCTTTTGTGCTAGGAATGCAGTTTCCACTCAGCACTCGCAACGTATGCTTTTTTCTACTGTTTTTATATCTGTTTGTCTGGAGTGGAAAAGCTCATATAAACCCTGACACACTCAAACTAGCGATACCTACTTTTATCTTGTGTATACAGAATCACTTCTGGCTTCTGCAACTTCCCTCTGCTGTGGTTTGGTTTTAACCTTGTTTCTTCACACATGGTCACCTTATGTCGGGCTGTAGCCAGTCTACCTGACAGGTAGTGTCGCAGAACTAATGAAGTTAGTGTTTCAGCTGCACTTGGTCCTCAGAATATAATAGCATTAAGTTATGTTCAATGTAAGGTGAGTCGTCATTGTAAATGGGTTGTGAAACAAAATGCGATTAAATGGTGGAGCGCTTGGTATCAAATTCTCTGCACTAGAAACTTTATTTGGTTCAGAATGTCTAGGACAAAAGTAGATCCATAATGGGCGGTATGTTGTATTAATTTACTAACTTTCACTTCCCCACACCACCACCTCTTGATTGATCTGACCGAAGTCCACTGATGCCTCACCTGAGACCAAATGTTTCATGTAAGGTGTAATAGCAACTATTGGACTCAACTTTGTCCATTTTTGCAAGCTTTCAGATGCACAAAACGCATAGCTTTTTCAAATTGAGATACCACTTTAAACAAACACTAGAAATGTTATGTCACCTGAGTTAGCTACTCTGCAGTTCAATAAGCCTTTCTGATTTTATTTATAGCTGCAGCTGTAGTTCTAGTATCAGCCATCAGCTCCAGAATAACAATGGAGTAAAATCATAACTACCTGAGCAGATGAGGTGTAATGGTCCTGAAAACCCCCATGATCAGGAATGTGGATTATGGGTGTCTTGAATGATGTGTCAGTGATGGTGAGTCACCCAGATCCTTGTAGAGAGTCACACCGGCCAAACCCTGCTCTGCTGTATGAGGGATCTTACTGATCTGAGGGCAACAGCAGTGGCAGCTGTGCTTGGGATCAGTAGCGCTTTACACAAAAAGTGGTTCCATTGAAATAAATGCAACTATTGTGGAACAAGAGATGAGCTACTGTATGCGGAGTCAGAATTTTTTGTTAAAATGGGTCAGGAAATTATTGATTTTATTAAATCTGTTGTACTTTATTTTTGTGTGGGTTTGTGGGGCTTGTTTTGCCTCTCTTGGAAAAGGGGATCAACTTTGACAAAAAATTTTTCCCTGTGGCATAAAATGTATATGGAAGTTGAAACTCTGTCTGTCAAACTAACTCTTGCTTTGACTTAGTATATTTCAAAGTGGGTTTGAGATGCACAGAACTTATTTTCCCCTTCTGTAGCCACTTACTGTTTATCTGCTGTAAGAAACTGGAGTTTCATTTATTTTCACTTGTTTTGTGAAGGCATTTGGTTTGCACTGAAATTATAAACAAGCAGGGAGGACAGATACACATGTAGCATGGTTAAAGTGGGTGGAAATCACATTTCCTGGACTTTGGTCTTATTGCTCCTTGTCATTTGCTTCTGTCTCTCTAGCTCTTGTTTTCCTGTTGCTTCCTATTTCCCTTGGGGTTTTTGTTTGTTTGACTTTTGGCAATCATGTTAGCATTTTTCTTGAGCTGTTTAATGCTGATCTATGCAGGTATAAGTGAGGAGTCTAATTCAATGGACTTACAGTACTGTTACTGATAAGGAGATTAAGGTCCCTGGTAAATTGAAGGCAATATTGAAAAATAAAAGGAGAACAATGAATTCTCTATTTGTATCTTTTTCTACTCCGCTCCCCCAGCTCATGTCAGCAATAAAGTGCTTAAAGCAGGGGCAGGCCGGGCACAAGTACGGGACCAGCACTGGGCTTCTGCTAGCAGCAGCCCACCTCTTGGGCCTTTGCGTTCATCCTGGGGCGTTCAGACAAGCTCCTTCCAGGCAAAGCTGAAAACACTACGGGCAAAGATCTAACATGTAAAAAGCCTGTTCTGGCACAGGAGTGATCTCTGCCTGAATGGTTTTTGCCTTGGGTTAACAGTTGGACTTGATGACCTTAAGGGTCTTTTCCAACCTTGACAATCCTATGATCCTGTGATCCTTTGAGAGAACTAGGCTTTGCTTTTTCTCTTATTGTGCTATTAGTACATTCTTTGGAGGATGGACTTTGGTTTTCTGTATGAGCTATTCCTATTCAGCTATTCCTTGGTCAGCATCCCTTCTCTGCTGCCCCAGTCCAGCAGCAGGAGAAATAACATTGAGTTTTCAAGTCATGTTTTGAGAAGCACTGAGGAGCTTGATGTGTAGAATTATTTGTAGGATTGGTAGAATTAGTTGCAAAAGTACCTCTATCTAAGGTGTGATTCTTCACAGCTAATGTCAGCCATAGGAAAGATGGATTCTGCTGTACAAACAAGTTAGCGGGTTCCCTCTACAGACAGTGGGCCGGGACTGGCACCTCCACGACGCGTGTGAGATATGGGTGTCCTGTACAAATTTCTGAAGATGAGTGACTTGCTCTCTGGATGTGCAGAAGTGAGGGTAATGCCTAAATTCTAGGTAGCCACAGTTTGCTAAAATATGAGGTAAGATAAAAGCCACCTCTACTAAAAAAAAAAAAAAAGGCATTTGGGCATCTACGGTGTTTTCAGTATATTCTAGGATTTAATGCTAATTGATTCAAGACAAATTAATGTACTTTAAAACTTTTGAAAGTTCCATTAGTGACTATCTGTGTCTCTGTCGAAATACAGTAAAAAAAGAAAGCCTGGCTCATGAAAGCCTTAAGTTGTGAGATAGGCACTCAAGAGCTTAATTGTGGGAATTTCAAAAGTGCTTATGTGATTTGATAGTTTAAATCCTGCTAAAAATCAGCAGGACGTATATTCTTAAATGCCCATCGGCTTTTGAAAATGGAACTTACTGCTCATAATGCAAGCACTACTCTTCCAAAAATTTATTGTTTATCAAATCCTGTGATATAACAGCCAGCAAATGTATGTGATTACAAAAAAAATCTGAAATGCTTTGATACTCATTATATTCCCATATGTTTCTAACAGTGTTGGGTGGAATCCCCCAATTCCTTTTCACTATACCATTAGAACCAGCAGTGCTGAATCATTTAAATTTTTGTTCCCAAGAATGATTCATCTGTCCAGGCTATGAGAATATAAAAGCAATATAAGTCCCTAGTGCCTGAAAAAAGAATGAAGTCTGTACCTTTCCAATAACTTTATATCCTTCAGCAGTGGTAATAAATACCTGCCTTTGTGTATGAAATAGTCTGTTCAGGGCCTGTAACCCTAAATTATTTGTCTCATATATGGAGTATCTCTGGATATGCAAACTAAAAGCAAGTTTTTAAGTGTTATTTCCCTCTTTCTGGTGTGCTTGGTTGTCTAAATACTTTTTCTTTAGACCAGCCTTACAAAAATAAAGTATTGTAGGTTTTTTGGTATCTCGCTGATTTGAGCACTAAACCTTTCCCTGTTTTTCAAGAATAGTGTCTCAGGTAAAATTTTCAGCTTGGTGTAAATCAATGTCCAATTCCAAGGACCTACAGAAAGAATTGTTTAACTTTTGGTCTATCTTATAGAAGGCTTCAATAGCACATAAAGATCCATAATGTGCTGAGGGCTTTGTATTTTTAATTCTAGCTGCCTGAAATTTTTATTTTAAGTGGCTTTTTCATTTACATGGAAACTCATGCAGGAAATGGCCTTTTAAAAATGAAATTCATTTCTTCCACTACAGTTCCCCAGAATAACTTTTTGTGGAAATAAATATTCATGTTCATTTTTATCTAACATCATAAAACCCAAATAAATAGTTTTATAGGTAAATATCTCTTTATTGTGGAGATTAAATAAGAACTTTACAGTATTTTGCAAGGCACTGGAGGAAAGGTACCTTTGGGGTGACATTGCAGTGTTTTAACAACATAATGCTCCTGCACAACAGCTGAATACAGGAGGTGAAGAATACAATGTCAGAAATTGTATAGGGGAATTTCACCTTGAAAGAGCTGACCTAAAATGGATCCAAGACAACAAGATGAATAGCCTGATGCAAACAAGTAGTGCTATGGGACCTTTAATGACCTGGTATGATCAAGATCATACCCTAGATTTGTTGCCTGAAGTTTTATGGTCCATCAAACCATAAAATCATGCTTGGTAATTGATATAGTGCTGACTCAAAAGTAGGATTGCTGCCGACAGGTTCACCCATGCTGCTTCCTACAGCCTCAGGCTTTCTTGGGGAGTAGTGCGGGTAACAATTTCTCTTGGACTGTAAGATGTCAGGGTGAAAACAGGCAAATTGTTTCTTGGTTGTTTTTTTTCCTCTAGTCCAGATGGTGCCCCAAAGAATTCCTTGTTTTGCTTCACAGGGACTGGAAAAGCTGCACCTCGAAGGTTGTCAGCCTCTGTCAGTGCTCTTGGGGACTCTGAATCGGTAACCGAATCACAGTAACTCAGTCTGACTGCTCTTTACATGTGGCGTTGCAATAAGCTATTTCCTTCATCCTGAAACAAGGGGGAATAGAATTCTCAATACATAAAAACTGGTAACATTTTGAAATTGGATTCTTTTATTTTTAAAAAGTCTAAACTTTAAAAAACAAAACAAAAAAACCCCAAAGAACTTCCCTGAACTTTATTACCTTGGCTCAGCAGCTGAGATGTAATGTGTATCTCCACACACAGTGCATAGGCACTTTTCACATCTTCCAACCTGCACAACACTGTCTCAGTGAAGACAAAACAACAAAAGGCAGGCATAGACCTTATTACCCGCCTACCAGTTCATTATTGCACGCATATGCTGCTTACTACTGAAATGCCAGAGCTGCTCAGCCTTCAGGACGCGTGCTCATTAACCCTGTACCTAGCTTTCTCATTTTTCCCCATGTTCTTGTCTTAACTCTCAAGCAGAACCCATTATCTTTGCTTACTGAATATTGCATCTGCTCGTGTTCTGCTGACTTCGTGGACGATAATGTAGTTCATTCAACATATTAATATTTGTGATATACATCAAGAGGCTCCAAAGGATAGAAATTAAATGTGTGAGTCTTTATGCATATCTCCAGTATACTTGCTGCTCGAAATGCTTACAGGCTCGGATAGTCTTTGAATAGCTGCTGATGAGGTTTCTGCAGAGTTGAGAAACCAAAAGTCAAGGAGTCGGGGTGTTTCATTTTGTTGGAACACACAGGACTGGACTGCTGGGCCAGAGAGTTTTCTTGTGCATCTTTAGTCTTTCAGCCAGAATGGCTTTGCTAGGAGTGAAGACTTGGACCGTTTCTGGATCCTGCCTCTGTATTCTGCTTTTTACGAGAGGGTTTTGCAATGGGAAAGTAATGAAATAACCCCCCATTGTTCTGGGTCTAATTCCGAACACCGTCCTGTTGTACAGCTTGCCTTGCCTCTCCATGCCTCTGCTGTTCTGCCTATAAAATAGGCTAAAAAATGGCAAACCCCTTTGAGCTCTGTGACTATGAATTCTTTTTGCACTTATTTTGCCATTATTTGGAAAGATTTTCACTCTCAATCACAGTACAAAGACAGAATCTGCTGCCATGAGCGTTAGATTAGACATGTTTGCACTACCAGGCTCTGAGCAGGCCTGCACTGGTATTTGTCAAGCTGCAGTGAGAAGAGGTTTTCAGCTTATCAGCATACTGGGAACATTACAGGGAAGTTCTAAAGGCTTTTCTGTAAAACTGAAAATATAATTATCACTTGCCTGTATATTATAGGGAGGAAGGTAAACTCTACTGGGGATTCAGCAGCCATTTGGAGCATGTAGCAGGAGGAGGACATGCTGCTGAAAGTTGTCCTACAAAAAGCACATCACAGAAAGGGATTTTGCTGCACACCCCAAATGTTCTTTGTTACCTTTTGCTGCTTATGATTTGATGAACCTCTATCATTGTCACTCTCGTCACAGGAGAGCTTGTCAAATGCTTGAAGCCAGAGCCTTGAAAGAGATCCGTGCTGCTCACTTATGTAATACCAAATACGCTTGCACAGTAAGAAAGCCTATTAAATATTTAAACCCTGTCTTTTCCTCAAAAGCAGAGCAGCAGAGATGATTTTCCGTGGAATTTAACATTAAACTCTGGCAATTTGTACAGCTGTGCATATAAATAGTTTGCATATCATCTCCAGAGGCTAAGGTCACTGTGCCTCATACATTTCAATACTGTAAGTTACATAGCAACAACCTTCCCATTTCTGTTTCCATGTTATTTATCGAAAGGGACTTAAAAATTGGGATGAAGTACCATTGGGTTTTTAGATGAATGAATGGAAGTTGATTGTAATATTTTTCCTTAATCCCTTAATTTTTGTCTCTTCATAGAACAAGAAGGATAATAACAGTCCATCAGCAAAGGGGACTGGGTGGCTTAAAGCTTTTTCAAGGAAAGAAATCAGAACAGACAGCTGCCTGATTTTACTTAATGCAATTTGTTCCATGACTGATCTTCAGACCCCTGCTTCATTACCTTATACAAACTTAAACCTGTTTTCCAAGAAGAAAAAGATTCTTATTTGCAATTAGAATTACCCAATTACACACCACTCTTGAAAACACCATGCATATTTAGCTCCAACAGATGAAAGCTGCCTTTTTAAATGCCAGAGATATATTTCTTCAAATAACAGACACTCAGGAGTTAGTATCATGAAAGGAGTCTGTACAAACAAAATAAGTGTCTCAGGATTAGTTTGTCCTCCCTGTGCTCAAACTACTCTAATGTTATTAATTTCAGTGCAAATTCCGTAGGGCAGAATTTTGTTTGGTGAGGGTCTGCTGAAAAATAAAGGCAAGGTGGTTGGTTAACTTTAATGACTGAGAAGGTCTGACGCCTTGCTGCTGGGCAGGGGTTGAGCGGGGAAGACCAGTTCCCCTCTCCCTGCTGCATCCTGTGTATGGCCCTAAGGTAATCAGGCTCCAGAGTGTGAGAGTAATGCCTGTCTCGTCTGCATTTGCATCTACAATCTACTTTGGCAGTATTTCAGATAGAAATATATATTGCACAGCACTTTTTTCTATATTGTTAAACTTTTCCCGCATTCATTTTACGTGGAGCTAATATTTGCTTATTTCAATCTTGTGCATTTTATGTACTTATTTATCATTTGGGTAGAAGTACGCTAATTGACTCCCTGGTAATTCAAATGCCTCCTGCTGTGGATGCATCAGAGGGAATTGGTTGTTTTTGCTGGCTCTCCAACTTGTTAATTGAGAAGCTATTCAATTATAGGTAATATACTTTTATTGCTAATAAGATATTCTGGTATCAACAACATACCCAATTCTGAAATTAAATTTGCAGGAATTGTAAGAAACTTGAAACTGCTCTGCAAAAAGGCTTAAAAAATTAGCCTTAGATATAAATACTTGAATCAACACCAGCTTTAGAGAAGTGAAAAGTAAATCAATAAATTTGTCAGTTACCTTACTACTTATTTACTCTCACTTGTGATTCTTTCAATGGGGAAATTTGTAAGAAGGCAAATTTGCGGCAGATGTATCAGGCTAAAAAAGTTGTTCTTAATTCAGATTATCAAATAGGTTATTTAAAACATAGTTAATACTGCTCTTTATTATCTAATTTACCAAGATTAGATTCTTTTTTTATGCATCAGTTCACAAGCTCATCTTGAGCTCTGGTATTAGCTTGCTTAAGCTATTGAAGAACATTTTTCGTAAATAAATATCAGTTCTCTTGTTATTAATTTGCAAAGCAACAGTAACTGGAAGCCCAAATAGAGTGGTGGCACTGTATGTAAAGGTGATAGGCAGCTCTCCCAGACTGAAGAGAAATAGCAATGACAAAAGGTGGTAGGAAAAAACATTGTTCTTTTTTTTTAATGAAAAATTTATGGCAGAATTAAAACCTGATCTGATGAGCATCATGCCTTAAACATGAGGTCAGTCTCCATCCTCACTTACTTGTTTTCTAAGTTTTTCATGTTGTTTTTCTGCATTGAACTACTAATGTCTGAGTGTTTTTTGTGTAAGTTACGCTATTGGAGCCGAATCCAGAACCTGTGAACCTTATTCTCAATTACATTGATGTAAATCAGGAGTACTGGTGTTTAAGTCAACAGCACTGTAGTAGTGTGATTTGCTTTGCTGATTCCTATGCAGACCATGTGCGCTGTTGTAGTTAGCCAGAGAGGTCTGCATGAATTTCAAGGGTTTAGGGCAATTTTGAGGCTTATGTCAAAGAAGGCTGAAGTAAATTTATGTTGTTACAGGGAGCCAAATCCTCAGTCACTGTAAGTCAGTGTATCTTCACTGGGGTTGGGCTGGTTGTGCTGACAGTGACCAGCTGAGGGTCAAGGACTATTGTCTCCATTGCAGCTGGCAGAGGAAAAACCAAACCAACCAACCCCAAAAACCCCACAAAACAGACCCAAAACCCTAACCCGCCTATCACAGTTGTTTGCAGTTTGCTTCATGAACTCCATTGTTTCATGATTTGCATGAGTATACCTATACTTGCATGTGTTTTGCAGTCATGTATTCAACTCTGTCATATCTGTGCACTTGTCCTAGAAGTATGTGTGTGTCTGGCTCCTACAGGAAATGAATCCATAGGCTGCTTTTCTCATTTATAGACTTTGGCACCAAGACCGCATCTAAATTTTCATGCCCAAATGGATTCCTGGAAGTATTCTTGGGTGCTTTACTATTCTGACCTTTCATCATTTCATATTTTCACTGGGATGGCCATCGCACCCTGCTCTGTCTCTCACTGGAGCTGTAAAACAGTGAAATGAGTCAAATGGCTATAGCAAGTCACCGCACAGAATACTGAAAAGGTCAGTGTGGCCCCATCTCCTGTGCTGTAGCTCGGGGAGTGTACACTGCCTGAAGTATTTGCTAGTACCTTTTTTTTTTTTTTTTTTTGTGATAAAGCACTTTGACTAAAAGGAAGAAATAGAGCACCTGTCTTGATGTGTGTCATGGCTTAGCTAAACAACAAATCAAGGATGAGAAACAGTAAAACCATTTTTAACATATTTTATTTGGGGCTGAAGCTTCCAGGAGGCTAAAAACTAGTCAGATCTCTCATGTTAATGTCCAATGTCACTTTCTAGTGATGGAAACAAGAGAACTGGACTATATTCTTCAGAATCTTAAATGGATAGATGTCTTACGGACAATGAAATCCAGCCCTAGTCACATATTTAATGAGTAACTATAGCCTCTTTCCCCTCCTGGGGTCTTCTGTGAGTAAGTGTTTAATTTTCAGCAAACCTTTGCAGTTCACCTTTAAATTGAATTTTCTCTTGAGTGTGTCTAGTGAAAGAACCTCAGGAACTTCCTGTGGGAGAGTATTCCATAAATTTAATGAACTCATCTTCTATAGATCTTCCCATCTTTAATGTTTGATATGAAGTTTTCCCTCTCTTGCAACTTGTATGTTACATTCATGCAAATCTTACTAATTACTAATTGTTCCTTATATACAAATGTATTCAGTAGGATTTAAACATAAAATATAAACTAAGCATGGGTACAGCTAGATTTAGGCTTCGAATTACTTAAACCTTCTTTGAAAATGGGATTTAGGACTTTTGGAAGTTGTATTGTGTCTCTCCTAAGGGCTTTGCTAAATCAGGTGACAGTTCCTCAAACAAGTAAGCATGTTGACATGTTTTTTCAGGACCCTAAAAAATGTAATTTGCGTCACCTAAATCTGACCTATGATCTTTCTGGGGAAAAAAATATATATATATGAAGCAATTGTAAGTGGTCACCAGCAGATTCTGACTCTGAATTAGCCTCCCTGGAAATTATTCACATGGTGAGAGGAAAGACATGAGAGTCAATCCTTCATCTCTCTTAAAATAGGTTTCTCTTTTGGTGTCTCCACAAAATGGCTTCATGGGTACAGGATTCAGAACTGAGTGGCAAATCAATACAGACTTCCTCATGCTTGCTTGTTTCCATTTCCACCTAAGCAAGTTCGTGCTGCTTTGGTTGATTTCAAATGCCAGTATATTATCTATTTGTGTCTCTTTATTTTTTCCCCCAAAGGCAAAAGATGTTCACAGCAACAACAAAAGGGAAAAGTAGTATGAAAAGATTAGCTTGATCAAAGGAATATCATGTCACACCGGAAGATTGATTTTCCTTTCCTTCTGGACTGCCATGCCCCTTCTCTCTGTGCTGGCCGCAAGGCTGTTGCAGAGTTCACTTCCTTGTGTCTCACCATGCCTTGCATGTGTGTCTTTTGATTATGACTTGTCTCCTTTTAATATCACACAAACAAGGCTCTGTCATGTCCCAAGTGCTGTCTGACCTATTCGTTCTGTGATGGAAGGGATAGACAGTTGTTCAGTTATCAAGCTTTACTTGCAGGTAGGAGTTTTGGGACAGGACATTCAGTCTCTCTCTCTGCTGTCCTGTATTGTTAAGAAAGAGCAGCAGATGCTAGAAAGAAAAATCTTAACACTTAAAGACAAACCAGTGCAAGGCTGGATGTCTTTTTTTTGTTTACAGTAGCACTGAATCTTAACATATGCTTAGCTCCTGCTGTGCCACGGAGTGCAGGCTGGAGTTTTGATGGACAGAGAAACATAAAGCAATAATATTTTAACACTTGGTATCAAATCACCTTTTGTTTAATGGGGATAAGGAAACAATCCAATTTTAATAATACAAGATCACTCTGCCTAAATGACATGGAAAAAGGAGATGAGAGGCTGGTAAACAGTGTCGCCTGCCAGCAGGAAAACAGGTTTTAATCCTGTAAATCACAAAAGGAAATTGCTAAGGCTATATCTCATACAATTAAGCTAATTTAAACCTGACTATTAGGGGAAAAAGATTACTCAAACTGTGGCATTTCAGTATGGAGTTTTGCGATAGTGTTGGATTCACACATGCAGCTTCATTCTTCAGAGGCTTGTCTTTCAATGATCTTGTATCCAGGGCTGCTGGAAGCAACTGTAGTTCCATGATAGTTCAATGCTTACTTTACACAAGGGATATTTTACTCCAATATTCACATAGAACCAGCCTCCCTTGTATAATAGCAGGAGCTGAGCTATTAGAGTTCATCCCTCTCTTAATACTACCTAGAAAGAATACATTTCTGGGATTTAAAAATGAGTAAGGTGCCTCACAAGCCAGGTACAGAAGCATGTTTTCCAGTATATCATCTGACTTATTTCCCTTTTTTCATGAATGATTAAAGGTTAAATCTCCTGCTTCAGAAGTTCCAGAAGGTTGGCATGTTATGCTTTGACTCTGGATTTCTGGCCGAAATTCAGTGGTACCATGTACTTTGGTGTGTACTGAAACATTGTCACTTTTCAACTGGAATGAGGTGTAGTTCTCTGCTCTCTGGTGTTTTGAAGGACGCTCCAGTTTGATATATTTAAAATCTGTTAAAATATTCTTGTTTTCTTTTCAGAATTGAAGAACACTTTTGTCTTCCATCCACCTCCCCAGTAATATTCTTTTATGAGGGAACCATGTAATCACAGGTATTAGAGAGAGAACAAACACAGGTCATCTTTAGTCTAGACAGTCTTGCAGATTTCATAAGCCCAGAAGGTTGTATTTTCATTGTTTATTCTGACTTTGTGTGAAATACAAACCAGAGTATCATCTTAGATCCCAGTCTCTTATTTAGTTGCTTCTGGTAGGATTTGAATGGGTGTTTTGGAAAGATATATGATGTCTATCATACAATTTACTACTTCTTCCTATAATCTGTTCCATTTACTTCCATTTATCTGTTCCATTACTTATTCTCAACATTAAAGTTGTGTTTGTTTTTTTTAGTTGCAATGACTTCAGTTTGGGAGTGTTTTTGCATACATTTGCTCTCAAGGTCTCTAGCAAGTTGCATTGATTGGCAGACTATTAAAACATTCTGCAGTGTAGAGTGAATGTGAGCTGATCAAGAACAGGCTCATGGTCTGAAGCCAGCTTTCCCAGACTACTTACAGTCCACAGACCACAAGCGGAAAGCGACTTGGGCAGTGCAGTTCTGTAGTTGGTATTACTTCATGAATAAACAGGAGTGAAGTGCCAGCAATCATCTCGCACATTTGAAGCAAAATAACTAGTACACCACACATCTTGTACGGAAGCTATTCTTATATCGGCTATTGGTTTGAAAGGTTGGCAAGCAAGGCGTTAAAAGTTGCTATTGCAGAGTCTTCTTGTCTGTCAGCTCTATTTGAGACAAAAGGCATGGTTAACTGAACAGCTAGAACATCTGCTTGTAGAACTGGGTGAGTAATTGAAAGCTAATGGTCTGGCTATTGACCAGCAGGTGCTGGAAGCCATATAGGTGCTCGGAGATGCTGGGGAGGCTAGCTGGGAGTGAACTTGTAGAGGCTTTTCTGGTTTGCCAAACTCTAGCAATGGAGCTAGAGAGTACAGGGAAAAGAGCTATAGATCTTTCTGGGGTGTATTGTTGCAATTATTAAAGCATGGCTGTCCAACGTGTTCCTAGAAGACCTTTCTTTATTTCTCTTTTTTCATATTCATCTATTTTATCCTGTTCAGGTCAACTGCCATGAGCTGCTGCCATAAACAGGAGCTGGATTTACATGATCCCCAAGTAGTATTCCCGAGAAAGCTTTGCTAAGAAGAAAAGGAAAACAAAAAAGTTGTAGCTATTTGTGACCTGCCTTTGCAATATGCTCCACAGCTTGAACACCTCGAGCATAACAGATGAATTTTCAGTTTTTAAAAGTAAACATTCTATATAGCAATATGGGTTGCATTATCAAAGCAGTAATACAGTACAGGTGGGGATTTCTTTTTTGTTTAGGCTGCTGAATAATAAACAGGCATTCTTATTTCAAAAAAGAAAAGAGAAAAAAAGAATAAATTGTATAGGTGATTTTTACAGATTGATTTTATCAGCCCTCCACTGGAGCTTTGATAGCTCTCTGAGTGGCTGCACTATAGGGAACATTGCAAAGAGATTGAGTAGCAACAGTTTGGTTTCCTAGTGCAATCAAATGAAAGCTCTGAATGACCTGATGTAAAAAATCCCAATAGATGCAAACATGAAAACGTTTGTTAAATTGTTGTTGCAAAGATTAGAAAAGTTCAAAGAATAAGTTCTTAAAATTGCCATCTTTTTGTTGTTTTGTCGTGATAAGCTATGAAGAAGAAAATGAAATGGCAGATGCAGACCCCTTTTGTGATGCAGATGGTGTAATCCAGGACTAAATATGAATAAACAGCACTTGTTAAAAAAGCCTTTTGCTGCTTCACTGCAGTCTATTCTGAAAAAATAATACAACATGTAATAATATTTCATACACTCCTATGAAACTTTTAAAGCGCTTTACAGTGTAGAGAAGCATTATTATCTGTGTAGCGATGATGGGGGAGCTCAGAAACAGATCCTGCAACTGCCTGATACTTTTTCCCTGGTTAAGAGCAAGTGCAGCTGTTACTGTCTCTTGCTTGTTAAGTGGCATTAGACTGGTCCAAAGATGTGAACCTATGTGATAAAATGGGGAAGAATCAGATAAAAACCTCGGTCTGTTCTCCCTGCTAATCAGTACAGGATGCACAGTATATTTCATTGTGATCCCAGTTGTTATTCTTGCCCGACTTCTGTACTTATTTCTTGCTTTCGTCCACAAAGATGAACTCAGCTAAGGAGTGCCCTAAACTGGTTCTGTTTAAGCATTGTAAACCTTAGTGCAGATTATTTTTTTCCTGTGTAATCTGATTCATTACTGAGATTTTCTTTTGAGAGACTACACTCTGAGTTTACTTAAAACTGTTAGGTTAAATTGATGTCTTTTTTTTTATTGTAACTGCAAGGCTGAGATACAGGTAATAAGAATTTAGAAGTAAAACTGTGTCCTGGGCTACACGAGCACTATCTGACACTCTGCCATTTTGTAGGCAAGCAGTTAGTTCCTCTGTGAATGCTGGATTTTTTTAGAAATCTTCAGTTATGGCTGTCTAGTATTGTTTAGTGTGTTAGTTTCTAATTCACTTCAAAATAAATCCCATTATTGGCTCTAGAAATTCATGAAGGTGTATGTACTCTGTCAGGGTCTTTATCCTGGTGGAGATTAGTGACTCCACGCTGAATTTAATGTTCTGACTGGTACAGAGCCTATTCAGAGTCACTGCAGGTAAGTGTCATCCCAAATGATTCCGAGGGAAGAACTCAAAGCACTAATATCTGTTCGCATGCCATCTGGCCTACAGCAAACTCATCTGTCCCTTTTTCCTTTTGACATTCTGCCTCTTAAGGTGATTATAGAGCTAAAAAATCTTCCAGGAAAACTTTAGCTGAAGTGGTCAAGCTTGTGAAATGTTTCAGGTTTGAAGAAATTTGACTGAAAATGTTTTCTTTCCAGAGTATTTTGGGTTCCCGGAACAGTAGGGCTCAGAGCCCCCCAGTGTCAGATCCGGACATACATGCAACTGAGGGATAGCCCATATTTCAAAGGACCACAATGTCTTAAGTAGACCCCAGGGAAAAACAAATTTGGGTTGAAAGCATAATCCCTGGTTTGTCCATAAGCTTAGACTATAAATGAATTGGCAGAATGAACATCTTTTCTAATGAGGATTCAGAAGGTTATAATTACTGTGGTACCCATCCACCCGATTGGTTCTAAAGTATGGATTGCAATATTAGTAACTGGGAAGCAGCATTTTGCGTTACAAATTTGAAGTGAGGAACAAGTCAACAGTCCCCTGGAGAGCAGTCATTGTTATGCTGGCTGAACAATTAGCTTCCCTCTGGAAGGCAGCCTACCAAAGCTTGTACTATTTGTTTATCACTATGAAGAGCAGCACTCATCAGCATCATCTAAATTAGTATTAGTCTTAGTGTATCTTATTTTTCTTTAATTTTTAATGTTAGCATAAAATTATTGAAAATTACATTTTTAAGATACTATTTTTACAGATAAACCTTTTTTACATCCAATTATAAATAATAACTAATATTCCATGGAGCCCTTGATAACAGCTCCTGTTAGGCCTGACGAGCAGTCAAGCAAAAAGTACATTGTAATAAGGTCACAAATGCTGTAAATTACTGGGTTCTCATCCTTGCAAACATCTCGCAGTGGGCCAAGAGGGTTTCACTTCATTAAATGTGAGAAGTCACAACTCAGACTAAATCACGCCACAGCATCTGAATCATTAAATAGAGAGCGTAAGAAATTGCACCAAATGGAGGTGAGCTTCTCCTTTCTTGTTAACCTATTATTTGCTATCAGCATATTTTCCTCTGACTTGTATGTGGATTTCAGAGTGACAGCCTGAATGCAGGAACATGGGTAAACCTCTCTTGCCTGGCCATAGTGGACTTTGGATAATATGCTGGAAAAAGAAGCAGCCAAAGCAATCATTGAGAGCGTGGAGGGCTCAGCAGTCTGAAGGCTTGACAAGCCTGGGCTGAGGGCACGACTTCAGGCAGGAACAGAAATGGACCAAAAGAGCTGAGCTTATTGTTTAAATTGTGTTCCTTCCTGTTCTAGCTTAGTTTCCATCAGTGTTGCCTTTGTTATAAAATAGTGTTCTGTAGATACCTGTTACTGGGGCACGCATTCCGTTGCTAACAAACTGCTTGCCAACTTCCATCTTGGATCCTTTTTACATTCTGTGTATCTGTGTGACCATCATGTTCTGCCATCCGTCATCTTAACCTGCACTTCAGCTTTATGTATATCATGGCCCCAAACTACTGCTCAGAATCATAAGGCCACACTGTGCCATGGATGTCCCTGTTCAGAGCGACAGCCCATAAATCATCTGAAGATCATCTATTAGGCCATTGCCAGGGTGCGCTGTCCTTAGCAAAATATTTTTCTTTGCCCTGATCCTCTTCAGAAGCTTTGTTCAGTGCCAGTTTTATTTCATGTCCTCTTCTCCAAGGATTGTCTTCTGGCTGTGGCTGGATATGGGTTGCTTCATGATCTTATCCTACCTAGCATTTCTCCTAACCCAAATGCTTTGTGTTTCTTAGAGAGCTACTATCAGCAGTTCCATCTAATTCTGCCCTGGATAGTTAATTCTGGATAGTTTAACTCCATTGTATAGAAGAAGGTAAATAAGACAAATGTCTTGGGGTTTGTTACTTCAGCAGATCATCAGATCCTCAGCCTTAAATGCCCTTAATTTTGCTTATTGGAGTGGTTGCTTTTTTCATTTTAAATAAATCCCTCCCTGTATTAATTGCTGCTGTATTTTTGTTCCTGTCTCTCTGCGCTTCACTTCCAGCTTACATTAGCTTGCTGAACAGAGCCGCACACCAGCATTAGCAGCAGATCGAAACTGAAGTCTCTGGAGCACTTGCATATTGGCGCGGTTGCACCAGCTCACTTCCTACTCCTTCAGATGCTTCTGAATTTGCCTTTGGCCACAGGCAAATAACCTGACTTCTCTGTGCCTTTGTCTTTGCCTTTTATCCCTTGTCTATCTGCATTTGCAGCTTTTGGGGTAGGGAAAAATCCTTATTACGGGTTCATACAGCCCTTACCCAGGATAAAAACCTCAGCAAGCTTCAGGATCCCATGCGCTGCCAGAATATCTATAGCAACTGCTTAAATCTCAAGGTGCCAAACCTCTTGAGTACCCGTTACTGTGAGATTTGTGAGGGCCTGGCAGAGGGGAAGCGCAAGGCCTGTGCTCTCTTGCTGCTGTTTGAGCGAGGATTCAGCTTAGATGATACTCCCTAAACTGTCCTCTTAATGCTGGGATTTACAAGCCAGAAGCGATGCTGCTCTTTGGCAGGAGAGCCTTTCCTTTCCATCATATTTGGAAAGCTTGATCTGTTGCAGCCTTCAAAATTAAATTAAAGGCTCTTGCCTGCTGCTGCATTCAACTTCTGAATATTTATAGATGATTCTGTAAAACTTCCAGAGGCCTCCACTGAAGGGCAGCCACCGCATAAATGCAGCTGACTGCTGGTATGCAGCTGACAGTGGTGTGCTCTGACCTTTGAGTCACACCTTGCTAGCGTTTCCTTAGAGCTTGATTAATATTTTTTGGTTTTGTGTACTTGTGCAATGAAGGCTGCAGCTCTGTGAAGGAGTGAAGTGAAAAATCAGGATTTAATTTTTTTAATTGATCACTGTAGTAGCCATAAGCATAGAAAACCTTTGTTCTTGTAATCGTTGTTACTGTGGTTATTTTTGCTATGGTGGTTCCTGCACATGAGGAACAAGACCTGAACTCTAGCAGTGGACAGTGTGTGCCCTCAGTGAGGGCATCTTAGTTGTTAAAATGCTGTGGAAGATAGTTGAAGGAAAGGCCTGCCTTCTCTAAGAAGGGGAAACTGAGGCACAGCTTGTAACTGCCTTATATTGTAGTTTGGCCATGGGACAAGCTGTCTGTGAATCTGTATCATACCCTGGAAGTGGACTGGGAGACTGGACATTCAGATTTAGTATCTTAATAAAACAGGTCCATGGATTTTTAAAGCCAGAAGTACCTTCTACCTACAAATCTACAGGACTTCCCTAAATGAGTTCCTGCTTTATATATAGTATTAGTGCTCAAAATTTCAAAAAAAGTAATATGGGCATAGTGTGCCAAAGATTAAATATCCGCATTTAAAGAAAAAAGGCGGAGATGTATTTTTACCTGAATTTATCTCACTTCACCATTCAGTTTCTGCTGCTGCTTGTGTTTTTTTTTTTTTTTTTTTTCAATTGCTATCATATTTCTGTGCTCCATGTTGGTACTTCAAGACTGTTATCAAGTCATCCCTCAACTGCGTTGTAAGAAGTTAAACCTAATCTTTGAGCTCAAACTTTAAAGGAAATGTAAGAGCATATTTTGGTGAATGGGTTCTATTAGTAATTTGTTGTTTGTTATAACTGTTGATCAGTTATTTTGAATTCTGTTCCCATTCAGAAGAAAATGCAAAGAAGATAAGAGAAAAACATATAGCTATTAAAAATCCAAACTTTGATTTTTGGCTCATAAATCATGTGTGGTTGGAACAGAGAAAAGAGAGAAAGCTAGGTAATAGGATTCATCAAGTTTTGCTGACTTCAGTAATAAAAGCTGCCACCCCAAAGAAGTAAAATGCATTCAGTGGGTAAAGGGAATAAAAATATGAACTCATCTTGGCTAATGGCTCTGAGAAGTAACAAAGATATGCATAGATTATTTTGAATCTTGAGAGATGCATCCAATTTGCATAAAATGTTAATAGTAATCTTAGGGGTAAGAGATTTACTTTGAAACATAGGGATCATTACAGGGAATTGTTAAAGTGGAGTCTTTGTCCTTGAATGTTTTCTTTGGAGTTTCATTAAACATGTATGATGATACCTTTGCACTTTAGTGCTGCTGAGCTTAGTGTATGTGCACATCATCAAAACCCACCCAAGCTGCCTTTTTTGGTGGAACTCTTTTCCAGTGGGGGGGCGAAGTGTGTGGGTAGGAGATGTGGAGAAGTGTGTAAAAGAACAAGGAGAGAAAACCATTTTCCAGAGATCTCTGAGTCTGAAGCAGATTCCAGTAGAGTCATAAACATGGAATCATCATCTTCCTCTTTAATTTCTTCTTTTTACCTGCCAGTGAAATACTTTTGCCCTGAGTAGGTGCCTTCTGGCCTGCAGCAGCCCACCAGCTGTCCTAACACCACTCTTGGAAGAGTCTGTCTCTGGGGAAAGTAAAGGGGGGGTTAACCCCATCCTTACCTGAGGTTAAGAACTGGGATTGCGCCCAGTTCCTGAGTCCCCTCTGGTTGCCTCAGACAGGACTGTCACATACCAAACTGAGGTACGCACTGCAAGATACTAATATGTATTTCAGCTCTGCTCTGCAAAGCAGGGTATTTATTCCTGTCCATTGTAAAGATTCATTTGTGACACCTTTTTAAAATTAGCTTGTCGTGCCATCTTTCTACTTCCTTCACCTAATGGCTTTGGTGAACTGGATGCTTATTTGTTAATTACCCTTTTTTCTTGGCTTGCCATGTAGGTCTTGTTATTATTATTAATGATTTTACAATTGTTTACTGGAGAAGTTTCCTCCCTCCTCCCCTCACAAATACAAACACATTTTTATCAACAGAGCTAACATGATTGCAGTTCTGCTGTTATGTTTTATTTATTTCCATATAGGTTTGATTCTATTGCAGGTTCTCATTTTTTGCCTAATGTATTATTCATGATTTATACAATATTGGAGCTTGTGTAGGACACCCTCATTTTATTAGCTGTGCTATAATTTTCTGGGGTATATGAAAATAAAACACGGGAGGCTCTTTTTCTCCTTCCACATTTTCTTGTGTGCTGTTTGCATGAAAACAATAGCAATAATATTTGGGTAAAACAATTACCAGTTTTAACACCTCAGTGACTGAAATAGTATTGAAATGAAGGACCATTTTCTTACTGGTATATACTTAGTGATAAGATAGCTATTACTGTCAACTTTAGTTCTGTTCTAGAAATGCATAGACATCCTTGCCAAGACTGGAATAATAGTGTTTGTGTTTTTTTTTCCTCTCTTGGCTCAAGCTAACAAGTCAAACTAAAGAATTTCAATTATATCAGTTGTATAGGTATGAAAAAACCACGGGATTCAAGGGCTTAGATTTTCTTCAGTGCTTTAAGACCAGATTCTGAAATGCAGATATAGAAAGTCAAGTAGCTCTAAGTTACTCCAAGCTTATTTGGAAAATTTCTCATTTGTTTTGTTCAGGCATGTGGGAGTCTGAAGTTGAGAGGGGGAAGTGAGGCAACAGGTTCGTTTGTAACTGCAGACAGTTGTCTCCAATCTACAATTAAACCAAGCTGTCTTTGAGCTCTCATAAGTTAAAATTATAAATTACACAATAAATAGAAGGAATAGCTAGTCCATAGAAAGATGTGATAATACATTTGATTTGTTTTCTTATGGAGACATTCCAGTTTGTCAACTGATAAGCTGCTGTCAGTGATCCTGGGAGGAGACACTGTGGTACAGGTGAAACGCTGTCATCCTAAATCCATAATCCAGTGAACTGATGACCCAAGTAACACCGCGGGATTAGCAGGAAAGGGTTGGATGCTAACTTGCCAGAACAGATGGGGCAGGAGTCTGAAACCCTACCCCACTCTGTATATTAATTTACTATGTTTAATACAGAACTATGTAATTTGTGACACTTATTTTCAGTGACTGTGATAGAAGTTGTGCACATCCATTTCTCACTTTGCAAGTTTTACATGCAGACAAAATGCTGGGATTGGTTTTAGGGACAGAAGATGAAAACCCAGGGCTCATCTAGATAAGGGGGGTGAGGAGAGTGAAGCTGGGGAGAGGCAAGTTAATTGCAATGTGAAGGCTACCAGAAAATCACTGTGATTCATTCAGCCATAAACACAAAAGCAAGGAGTTTTCATTTAAATAACAAGGACATAAAATCAGAGGAAAGCTTTAAGTCAAGGTGGTTATATTTAAATATTACCACTGGGGATCTGATTAGTCTAGCTGAGCTCTCTTAAGAGTGAGGAGTCTCGATGCTGGTCTCTCGTGTGATGAAGTGCGTGGAGTGCAGCAGAAGTGCTCCTGCTCGCCCCGTGGGAACTGAGACAGGGTCCAGTGACTGCCAGTGCCCTGAACTTTACCAAAAGGTTGCAAGACCTCATCGGGTTTCTTCCAAGGCTTTGCAGTGCTACAGATGGAGCGCTTTGATGAAAAAGCACTGATTAACTGGCAGCTGTTGAAGGCAGAACTGCCTTTTTCTGTGCAGGGGCTCTGGGACACAGCTCCCCTTCACCTGTTGGGAGGTAAGATGCTGTGCGGAGAGACAAGGGCTTGGGTCCATTCTGCCAGCTCTGCTCCAGGGGCTGGGCACTCTGCAGACGTGCAGCTGGCACTGGGTTGTACCTCAGAAATTGCACTGTTGTGCTGTTGTGAAGTTCTCTGTTTCTCTTCTGTATTTTTTGTCATTCTGTGGTTTCCTGCATCAGTGAGATTCAATGTACCTTTCCTAGGTGATAAGTTTTAATTCTTTAGGAATGCAGAATGGTAAAATGTGTTCTAAATACTTGTCTCGTTTTGTAATTGCTGAATATCTGCTCTTTCACATCTTCCAAATCCCTGGGAAAGTCCAGGTAGTCTGTTATCAAACCATGGGAACTGTACCAGTTTCTAGTCCCTTATTAAGGGTGCTGGAGCAGGCTGCCCAGAGCAGCTGTGGGTGCCCTATCCCTGGCAGTGTTCAAGGCCAGGTTGGATGGGACTTTGAGCAACCTGGTCTGGTGGGAGGTGTCCGTGCCCCTGGCAGGAGGGTGGGACTGGGTGATTGTTAGGGTCCCTTCCAACCCTAACCATTCTATGATTCTGCTTTCCTCTTAGGTAATGTGGCTCTAGATTTTATACTTGTCAAAAAAAAGAGATATCAGTCTTGTTGTAGTTACTACTGTTAATCCTGCAGAAAGTTTGATCTTAAATGCCCAGAGACCTGGGCAATCACATCTTCTTTTCAGTCATTCACATACTTAGCATTTCTCTATGAACTTTAAGGGGTATGAAATTAATAGGGTTGATCACATAAGCTAAAGATAATTAATTAATTGGCATAGATAAATTCTAAGGAAAAACTAGTTGGCATACAGGTCTCTGAGTAAGACCATTGCCTTTACCTGTGCCTCATATGTTTAAACTTTGCCTCTCAACTGTCTCTCTCTGTTCTGTAGTCACTGTGAAAGATATCAGGGGAAAGTCAAGACATCACTTTAAACAAGTACATTTAAACCATTTCTCTATTGGGATACTTTTCCTTATACAGGGAGAGGATCCCTTCAGCAGCTGTCACATTGCAGAGCCCTACCCTGCGTGCTGCTCTCCCCCAGGCTAGCACTGCTAGAGCAACGTTTGCTTGCAGTGCTCTTTGACCAGATGTTAACTCCCACCCTGATAACTCTCCCCCACAGAGTTCTGGATCACAGAACAAGTTATCCTTCTATTATTGGGGAATATATTATATCTAAATGGTTCTGTCTTCACATGTGCCAAGATGGTAACATTTTCCCCACCCTACAGCCAGTATAAAAGTTTATGATGATATTGACTTGAGCACATCTTAGCCAGACCTTGGTGTTATTGATTTAATGACTGTCTCTTCTTCTCCCTCCCCTCTTTATTCTGCTCTATTGTTAATCCTCATTTTATTAGAACTGCTGGTGCTCCAAGCTTTTTATTACATTAGTACAAACTTATTTCTATGAGCCTGGTACCATAAATTATCTGCTGACCATTCCCATGTTGAATGGCAAGGTAATAAATACAAGGAAACTCAATGAAGTCAAACTCAGATCTATTTGCCCTCTGTCTCTTGAGTCAACTTCTCTCCTTGAACAACTGTGCTAAACCGTGAAAAGAGATATAAATGTCACCCAGCATCTTAGTACCTCTTAAGAGCTGGTGATGTCATTCAGAAGGGAACGCTTGTGTAGCTGGAGTGGTAGAAAGGGTGTTACATGAAAGCACCATCTTGGGCAAGATATCTAGCGAGGTTTGGCACTGACATTTTATTAAGTTCCTCTGCAGACTGGAACTACTCTCGCTGGCTTAAGAGATTTGTTCCCTTCCTCTCATGGGGAAAGAATTTGCTGGCAGCACAGGCTTGGTAAAATTCTCACCGTTGAAATACTACTCTATAAATCCAGCCAGAGAAAAAGTGGTAAGAGGTTGAATTTTGGGTTAAATTCAACTGGTTCTCTGCAATAATCAACGAGCTTGCATGGTATCTGGTATATATGTTGTCTAGCACTGTCCTGTGAGATGAATGTGTAGGAAATAATGGATGCTCAGTTACTCCTGGTCATGCTCTGCTTGTACCCTGTTAGGTGTGGGGCTTTGAGGGATGGTCTTAGGGGTTTATAATTGGCTGTAAACACAACGCGTGGTCTCATGGAATACATTTTTTCTGTATGACACTGAGGGTCACAGTCATCAATTTGGTATACTTTCTGTCATATACACTGACATTAAGATAAATTAGTTTGTATCTGAAGAGTTGGAGGTCAGGAATTACACCAAAGGAGTTGTTTCCTTTGTTACATGCATGTGGAATTTATGCAAAATCCAACTCTACATCACTAACAATCTGCCAAGAGCTATGATCACCCCCGACTCTCTAACATCTCTTTGGTTCAGAGCAAACCGGGGCTGCTAGGGAGCTGGGCAGAAGGTACGATATAAGATAGTTTGGGGATGTCTTGAGGAAAGGCCATTTAAATAAAAATGTCTGAGAATATCAGAACAGTGGGTAGTGGGGTCTTTGATTCTAAAATGAAAGTATAAAAATAGCATTTCTGGAAGACGTGTGGTACAATACATTCAGTAGAAAGCACTCAAGTGCATGCATGCACACATTTATATCTTTATGATAGTATAAATGCGTATTCATAGAGTGGAGTAGTATCTAAGCATGAAGGAGACTGGAGGACACAGAAGAACGAGGAAGGTGAAGAAAATATTCTTGAACAATTTGAAATTACTGTAATATCAGCAGTGATTAATTCAGTAAAGGAAGTAATAATTCACCTTGCAACTCCCAAAGCTTGACAGATGTTGAATCTAATATGATAACTTGTTAAATCTCAGGCCAGTCATAGAATGTTAGTGGTTAATACCTAAGGCCTTGCTGTCGTGGAACCCAGGACTCTGAGACTGTTTCTTGGTTTGTCTTTAAGCAAAATACTTGACCGCTGGTGATGCCCACAAGACTCTGATTAGGAAGACAGCAGGCATTCAAGATACGAAATAAGTGACACATACTGCAATATGTTCCTGCTGGTGACCCATGAATAGACACTTAGCCCTTAATTCTCATAACTTTGCAGAGAAGTTTGTGCTGAGAACTTGCAGCCTGTGCAGTTTTTGAGCTGTTTACTCAGGCTGTTTGGAGTGTGTGATTGCTCACCTAAGTCACATACTTTTGTATTTCCACAGTGTGGTTGGCTGGCTGAAGTTTTAATGAATAACAGATTACGTAAAGCAAATAATAGTGAGTACTCCTGTGTGCACAAAGATCCTGTTGCCCCTATGTAAATACTTACATTATGGAGTCCTCTATCCCAGCACTTCTTCAAATGACAGTCTGTTCACAGAGACACTTATCTCTGCAGCACAAAGGAAGCTCAGTGTTTGCTAACGCTGGGTTTCTTACATCAAACTTTGTCATGAGGTTTCATAAAGTAGGGAAGTACTTTCTGGAAAAAGGTAATGCAACAAGTTGTTTTTCTTATAGTATGTTCTACTACATGGGTCTGACCCTGTTGGCACTGGAGCTGTAAACTGGAGCTTCTGGAGCTGTGAGTGTCCTAATCAACGAAACCCTGTGCAGTGAGCTGTCTTTGAAAACACACATGGCTGTTCCTGGTCTTGCAGCATGTTTCTTGGCTCTGGAAAGGCATCTTAAAATGGAACTTTATGCTTTTTCTTTTTTTTTTTTTTTTTTTTTTTTTAGATTGAGACTGCCAGGGATAGGAGACACTTCTCAGCAGTCTCTGCTGCTTCATTCCATGATAATGAACAGAATTAGTCTCACGTATCCAGCCTTGTTTTTCCCAGGAATAAGTAAATTGTTTCAGTGACTGGCTGTATTTCTTCTGTAGAATGTAAATGCCTAATGTAGAAGCATCCATAATGTATACATAAATATTTCCACACATGTATGTGTTTCTTTTTCAGGAGAACTTTTATTAGGTGCCCATCTGTGGCAAAAATCCCAAATGTCAGGAGTGAACATTCAAGGAAGGGGGGTGAGTTGTATGTTTTTTGTTACTGTGTATGGAGTGAACACAGATTGAAGCATAATCCAAGCTGATCTGAGTTATTGAACTGCCACCCCTGTGCTCTGCGTGTTCACAGCCACTGTCTCCTTGGATAAGGCTATTACAGGAAAGAGTAGAAATTCCAAAGGTTGCTGGGAAATAAAAATTTAGAGACAGTGGGAGGAAATGAGTTGAGCTTTAGGAGGTCCTCTGAATCATTAACTGAGGTCACTTTCTTCCTCCCCTAACATGCTCTGTTCCCTGTAATAAGGTGGGTGCAGTGGGGGAGCTTTGCTCCAAGACAATCAAGGGAAAACAGCTTCCACTCTAGTGAGTATTTAAACTCAGCTGGAGTAAGATAGTCACAAATATCAGTATAGAGTAGGAAAAAAGAATTGTTGAGTAAAACAGGCTGTGTATTTAAGTAGGCTTCACCATGAGAGGACTGGGCTGGTAATTACCTACCAGTCCTATTCTGAGCAATTCTTTTACTGGGACACACTATGAAGTATGCAACTTTTTAACCCTTTTCTTAACCTTTAGTTCTGTAGAGGCATTGAGAAGTGCTAAAGCATCAAAACTGTTAGAATGCCCTCCTGTAAATCAAGTGTAGACATCAGCAAAGGAGGTTGCACTATTCTTCTCCAAGCCGTAACAGCAGTGAGTATTAAAGCAGCTTCTGAGGGGGCAATTGCACAGCCATGAGATGAAGGGACAGGCCCCACTGTAATGGTCATGTCAGTCTGGCAATGTGAAACACTAGCCTGAGAACAGAGAAAGATGTGGCTGCCTCTGGTTCTCTCCCTTTCCAGTCATTTTGGCTGTGTCTGTCCTTTGTTGGGTTGTGAAGCAGCTGTGCAGGCTCTAAGCGAGACCAAGCTCAGGATAATCACTGTTGGAGTGGACCTTCAACACACACGGACCCAGTTCAGTTTTCTCAAGCCAGACTGTGTGAACAGGAACATGAATTTATGGTCAGGTGCTGTGTGACCTTGATGTCTTCCCATCCAGAAAGGCGTGCTGACTGGGTAGAGACCTGATTGTCTGTGCTTCTCATTCCTAGTTCAGTCTTGAGCTGAGGCTCAGAGCCACAGTGAACTAAGTCTCTATACTTAGTCTGCACCTGCCTTTTAACAGGCAGGCAAAACAGTCTGAGAGGAGGTGGAAGGACTAGCACCAAAGCGTGCAATGTTTGCAGGGTAAGCAGTTGTCACAGCCTTAAACAAGTTCCCCTTTGACAACCGTCGCGGTTTTGTAGACACACGCATTTTTACACATCACTTCTGACCTTAGCTTCTGTGATTCACAAAACTGAGAAAGCGTAGCGTAACTGGTTAAATTTGATATGTGGTAGGTTTATAGATTAGTAGAGTGTAGTTTTTCTTTCGCAGGGAAGACTTGGTCAGATTTGTCTGAATTGGCAACATCAGCTCTATACAAAATTGCCAGAGCCTAAATAAAACATATGAGTGTGATTTACGTGCAAATGACTGAGGGAATAGAGCTCCCTTCAACCTCTCCTGCGCCATCATCTGGAATCTCCCTTGATTTGGGAACAGGCTGTTTAAAATATTAATGTCTTGAATAATGAATCAGTGTTCATGTAAATGAGCTATTGGTATAACAATTCTGAATAACTCTGGTTTAGGCACATTTCAATGATTATTTGGCCATTAACTTTAGTAAACATAAGAATGTGAAGAGAAAAGAAAAAATATATAATTTTCTTATTATTTAGCTTTGTTTTAAATGAAACCCTTGGAAAGATGTATATCATTTTAATTTTAGTTCTAGAGGCTTTTATGTAAATTAATTGCATTGGAGAATTGGCAAGAACATTCATTCAATTTAGAACAGCCGTGATTATAAGCTTTACATTAATATAACAACAATTTAACAGTGGCTGATAGATGGGACACAACCATGTAATTATCAAAAGTGAGCCACTTTCTTGATCTCTAATTAGTTCTATAAGCAAATATAGTTTTGCTGGAACTAATTGCTATATTATAGCTGGCAGTGAGGTGAGTGCTGAACTTGAGTTCAGGTACCGAGTATGGAGTGTTGCACATCCAAAGATGTTTCTATTTTCTGATTTAATCAGATGAATAATTCAATTATATGTGCTGAGCAAAAGCAGGCACTTGTGCACATAGGAATAACCTTCTCTTTGCTGCAATGTCCTTTGACTTCTTTAACAGACAGCAAGGACACAACTTGGGGTTGTTTCTGTTGGGAAGGCAGGTGTAGAGAGCTGCTGCTAGTTTGGGTGTTCTGAGCTGTTAGTGTCTTACACCTGCTTAGTGGAGAGACAACATGTAAAGACAAAGGAAAGCGAGACCTAGACTGAAGCAATGATCATTTTTTTTCTTGTCTCTGCATTTTGTTACAGAGATGAAATTCTACCCTGGCTAACTGTTTTTGTACATCCAGAGTGCTCTTCCTGGGGTGGCTTTGGGTTAGTCATCACACAACTTCCATTTGTTTATGGCATCTCATTAGCTTGGTAGTTCTTTAGCTACAAAGTTCAGTTTGCTCTTAAACATCCATTTTCATCCTGACTTGTCATTTAATGAACCTAAAAATGAAGGTTGGGAAGGACTTGTTTCAGTTCTCATTCATAGAAAGGCAGGAGAATAACTGTTCCTAACAGTGCTGTGGAGACACAGCTCATGTTCTGTTGCACATCATGTAAGTGTGGTTTTCTGCTGTGAGGCCTCTGAACCAAAGTAACCGAGAACTGTCCTTGTGTGCAATTTTGTAAAGTCTATTTTTGTCAGTGTACCATAAACTGTATTTTTTAGCTTTTATTGCCTTTGTCCTCTTCAGAAATTTTTTCTCTCATTAGAGTAAACCAATTACCAAGTGCCAGTGCTTTGTTCCAGCTGAATCTGAGCAATTGTCCTGGTACTAATTGCTTAAGGGCAACTACCATGATCTATCAACATCATAACTGGGCAGCGCTAATGCATTTAGTAGGGAGATTATTGAATTTATTAAGGATTTGGCCTGATGCAGCTTCTAAAAATGCATTTTCTGAATATGGCAGTCCTGGCGAGTGAATTACAGACTTGTTACTTGGGCTGCTAGAGCCTTGTGAATAGAAACAATGATTCTTGTCAAAGCCTTTAGCTCCTTTACAAAACAAGGGCTGTCATTTCGTTAAGTGACTCTGCATGTATGATGGGCTCCAGCATAGAATCCAGTCACTTTCTGTCTCTATCATAATTCCTCATGGAACCTGAGCTTTTTCTGTCCAGAGAATTCCCTTATGTGAGGTGGAGGCTGGTTCTGTGGGAAAGGGGCTTCAGATCTTAGATGGTACAAAGTTATCAAGTCAGCAAACAGAGCTGGAATGAGCAGCATGAATTTTTTATTCCTTTTCAGTGGAGGAAATGACAGTGATAGGACGGCAGTTCTCCTCAGGGTGTGTATAGTTTTCCTCTGCTGCTGGGTGTATAGGGGAAGGGGCTTTTCTTGTTCACGCAGGACTCCATGGCTTGGACTTCAAGAGGGGATGTTCTTTAGTGGAATTGAAAGAAAAATCAGCACCCCTTGGTTTTGTCCTCACAGCTTCAAATACTCAGGTTGCTTCGTCACCAGGGTTGATGCCACACTGCATCATTTAGAAAGAGGGACGTTAAAGCTTTTCTACCAAGAATAGTAGAAACAGCAAAGGAGCTGATCTTCCTCCCATTGAAGTCAGTGGCAAAGCTTCAGCTGACTTTACCAGCATGCAGTCATGCCCTGAGAAAAGAAATAGATTTCATTTCCAAGCTTCCAAAGAGTTGCTTTATAAACTGCAGGGAAAAAAAAATAAAATGCAAGGAATTATGAATAATGTCCCCCTCCCAGCATCTGTCACACGTTTTAGAGGTCAGTAACACAGTCTTTGTTGTTGTCAGCGGGGTGTCAGGCTGCTGCTGCTGAGCTATCACTTCTCAAAAAAAGTATTCCTCTTCCCCTTCCTTATATATTTTCATTTTCAAAGAATGGGATTATGAAGCAGAACAGTCTATTGAAAGGTCTTTTCAAAGCCCCCTACAATTTTAGAAATACCGGGTTTGACTGGTGTCCCTTTTCTTCTGCACCTCTTCTGCTTATGGTACTGAGACCTTCAGAGTGCCTGGCGTGGGGGCAGTGGGGGAGGCCTAGGGCCATTTTCTGATCCATCTGCTGTGGCTGTTAAAGTAAGGGATCTGTATACAGGCCTTGCTTTTCTCTTGTGAGCCAGCATTAAAAGTAGCAGATGGTCTGACGTGCTTATTGATCTCTCACTGTTAAATGTTGCAGAAGATGTACGTAGTATCCCTCTTCCTGCAGACCCGGACAGGTGGCCTGGTCTGAGCTTTCGGCAGTTCAGAGTCCTGTCAAATGTGAATATTCCATACAAGAAAAAAGTGCTCTTAATCAGAGGTAATGACGTTGCTTTTTGTGAAAAAAGGGAACTATTGGGGAAACATCATGGAGTCTGTGTTGCTCGGAAACAGCTACATCGTAGCTATTTTAGCAGGATCCTACTCTGGGGAAAAAGTGCTCGTTCCTCTCTGTTGAAGTGGCCTTAACACTGTTTGTTCTTGCATAACTAGCTTGTGCTCTGCCACTGATGTTAGCACGAAGGGGAATGCTTTTGGCATGTCAGACAACTAAAATAACCATTAGAAATTTGCAGTTAGGGCTCAATCTAAAAAGTTGCTGAGAATTTGGGTTAGGAGCATTGTACCTCATTCAGCCATTGCAACCAATTCAGTGCTGTTTTTAAAGTCAGGCAGGTAGAAACTTGAGGTGCTTGTTTAATCCTTCACAGGTGAATTGATTTCTGTCAGTAAGCATAATACAGTCTTCAAACTGCAATACATTGATGTATTGTTAAATATCAGGGTGTCCTATACACAAGTGCGTACCTGGGTGATTTTTTTTTTCTTTTTTGAGAGAAAATGAAGGATTCTATTCCCAACCTGTCCTGAGCTTTAAAAAGCTATTCATTTTATTAGGCAAAGTCAACACAAAATGCTCTATTCTGAGGAAAGGATTAATCTTGGTTTGGACAGTTGCTGTGACAGATACGTGTGTGTGTGGCTGTTTATATATATGTATAGTCGCCATAGCCACCTCTTAGCTGGGATAGATGTGGTATTAGTACATTCCCAGATGTTTCTGCTGAAGCTTATTTGGCATGATGTGAGTGCAGAGGGTGAAGTGCCTGTGTTAAGTTCTACAGAGATTTAGGGTGGCGTTGGCTGCAGAGCTGTCCATCGTCTATCCCGGAGCAGTAAAGGCTACCTGGAAGCTCAGCAGCTCTTACCAGCAAAATTTCCCCAAGGCCACTAAGGTTCTTGCAGCTTCTGGAGCTGATAAACGATATGAGGTAGCTCTAAGCTGCTTCTGGTTCTTCGGTCACTTAGAAACACACCACTCAGTTCTCAACTATCCCTAATGTTCCTTCACAATTATTCCCCAATACATTCTTTGTCTCTTACATTACTGTGTACTAAACCTCTATTTGAGAACTGCAGGTGCCCACCTTTCCATTTACCTGACTTTCTCCTTTAGAGCATTTGATTAATACACTTGGAAGTGGCCAAACAATTCCTTGCCATTAATCATATTCATCTGTCTCTATATTACCTGAAACCATTAGAGCTAGAGATGTTTTGAAGTTCATTCAGCTGCATTTTAATGCTCAATACAAACATAAAGGAACTTTCTCACCAGTAGTTGAAGAAATAAATTGGGAATTTGTACTTTCTCTTTTTCTGTTGCATCATGATGCTTTCATGATTTTCAAGGCTGTTATTCAGATTAGATTCATTTCTCCCCTGCCTAAATTAAGAATAAATGAGTAAATGGAGTGTCTGGAGTGGTAGAGGTTAGCACATATCAACATGTGCACAATGCTAGCATATTTTTTTTGTGAGAAGCACTTAAAAACTGAAAAACAACCAACCAAAAAAAAAAAAGGCTAGGACACAGTCATTCATTCTGAGTCAGTCCTGGGCTCCAACTAGGCCAATATCCAGTCTCTACCACTTACTAGTACCTGTTACTTCAGGGGCAAGTACAAAATTGTGTGACAAACAGAACACTGGTCCTAAGAGCAAGTTGTCCCCGTCTCTTTGTCAGTCTCTTGCACTGTGCAGCAGACTAGTACACAGCGGTGACGTGCTTTAGTTTCATTGTTAGTCTTTCCTGCTGTAATGCTTAGTTCTGGGTCATTAAAATAAAGGTTGAAACGGCATGTCTTTTGGGGGGACTATAGATTGAGGGGGGAGGTGGCTACTGTGCTGTCTTCTAGGAGTAAGTGCCAGAAATGAGCCGTAAGGTTTGTGGAAACATTGTTCCATTTTCCCCATTGAAAATGCCTTCCCTGTCATATGCCTGGACCCCCCAGTTCCTGTATTCTCAAAGTCTGAATAGCAGTACTGTTTCTAGCTTCTCAGGAACTTTTCCTTCATCTTTGGTCACAGTTAGCCCCCATGTGCCAGGAGCGATGGAAGAGTATTGTGTGAACGTGAAATTTCAGAGAGCTCATTTAATTTTTTTTCTGTAGGTTAGATAACCCTCACACGAGCAGGTGATACAAGATGTTCTGTTGTAGCTGCAGTTGCAGCTGGAAACTGCTCTCAGGAAGCCCTAGCTTGTGACTTAGAACCTGCCGCCCCAGCATTTTGAAAGTCATGCTGAGGGTTACTTACCCAGTGAAAAATCACATACTGTTTATTTGTAGCTGACCAAAGCAGCTCAATTTGTAATTAATCAGGAATTCCCTTCTGTTTTCTCTATTATCAGCTGTAGCATCTGCTCATGGCTTACAGGGAGTATTTATTTGATTCTGAAATCATACACTAATTTATGCAAAAATAATTGCCACATATTATAATTGTTGAAAAGCCAAAGATGAAATACTGGTTTCAGAATAAAACAAAATGTAGTATTCAAAAAAATTTGGTTATCTTACCTGAATGTTAAAGCATCATGTGGACTTGGACGAAGCGTATTTCTGTCCTACCTGTGACTCTCTTACCTCTAGATAAACAAATTATATTCAGTAGCACAGGCCAAATTGGGAACAATAAGAGAATAATAATCTGGTTAAGACTGCAAGGGAAGAGATGTCCTAACTGGAAGAGTGAAATTGTTCAGGTTGGAAGGTGGCCAGCAGGTATGGACCACTGCCAGAGGCCAGCTAGAGAACTGGATGGATCAGACATCTGATTTAGTGTGGCAAATCTCACCACATGCTTCCCGCATTGAGGAACTGTATACCATCGGCAGGTATCACCTTTGTGCTTGACTCCCAGTTACATAACGGGACTTTTTGCAAAGTAAAGTGGGGAAAAAACATCTGGTTGTGTTCCATACAGATAGAGAAAGGCTGCTAAGATAGTCAGAAATCGTCTTTGTGTCAGGATCAACTTCCATTGAAATTAATGAATGATTTCCACTGCCGACTGCCAACAGATTGCCTTTCATTCTGACTTTATCCACAGAAAAACAAGCTGGGTCTGAAAATGGGATTCTTAGTATGGTGGAGTGTCTCAAATTCATTATCCCCCGTTATTGTAGCTTGGTAGATTTTACTGACTGGAACACCAGCGATGAAGGAAGTCACCCAGTAACGAATGCTTCACAAAGGGCTGAGGTAGATGCACAGCCTAGAAAAATTTAGTGCTTTGTAACTGCTGTGCATCTTGGAGCTTGTTTGCTTTCTATGCCCAGGCACTGTTCCAGCTCCTGGAAATAGCTGACCTATGGTCTGGGTAAAGAAAAAAAAAAAAAAAAATCCAGAATAGAATTAGAAAACAAACAAGAATCAAGACTTCAGGCCAACATGCGTTTATCTTGAAATGAAGAAGAATGTCTGATCAATCTCTTATTGTTTCAGTTAAATTTATTTGGGTAACTTTCAGCCAATTTTGATATAAAACACCTACTGGGTTATTTTAAAAGTATGCATACAGTTGTCATAATCTAGTTTCTTTCTGTGGAAGTGGAAACGAAATACAAATGCCCCATCGAATCCAGCTTGTGTGAGAAATATGCATCATTTATCAGCTGTCCAGTAAATTCCAACTGACAGGCCTAACACGATAGGTTTGTAGCATCTAAGTGTAGTCAAAGAACAGGAACTAGTGCTTGACCTAGCTTCATTTAACATGGAAAATCTGGAGTTATTTTACAGTTTGACCATAATAGATCATAATAATCTGACACAATTATGAACTTTGCATTATTGTAAAAATTAGCCATGATTAAACTTTGTTCTGTATTTTAAGGATTTGCCTTTTTATTTTAAAGTGCTTGTCCTATTTCCCAGGTGAAAGCAATTTTGCATTTCTCCTTGACCTTTATATAACAATGAATGCTGTTATTTTTTTAGACTCTATTAGTCCTCTTATCTTTCTGCCTGTGAACTACTGTTCATGTTGGCTGCTGGTACAAACTGTGCCCCGAAATCCAAATATGCGCATGCACAAAAGAGAAGCCAGATCCTCAGTTAGTGTCTGAGTTTGCCCTAGCCAATGTAACTCATCTGACAGTCCATCCCATGAAATTATTAGAGCTAGAACTTCTGTCCTGGTGAAGGTCCTAGCAGCTAGCTCCACTCCCGTTTTGTGGCATTTCTACAAATAATAGTTGGCACCTAACAGATTTCATCTGAGTTTTGAAGTACATTGCACAAATTATTGAAGAGATGAGCCAAATAAGTTACATTATGGTAATTTTGCCAGGTTCATTTTATGAATGGAGCCAGTGAATCTCAGAATAAAAGTTCCCTCAGGGTCGTACTTCAAGTCACTGGGAGAAAGAAAAATAGAAGCACAAGCCTTATTTCATATTCTCTCTCCTCTCAATACACTTAGAGTTTTTCTCTTTTAATTTTCCTTAGAAAGCTACTCAAGTGAGATTGCACAAGTAATTCTTCTGAACAGTCTATGCCTGATTATCAGTCCTGCACATTGAGAATTCCCTCAGGTTGTATGTTCTATTTGCTTTACAATAAATATTTTTCTCTATTGCTGTGTTAGTAGTAACCTTACTACAGGCTCTCACCAATGTTTTTTCTATGGCTTAAAGCCAAGAAATCTCCAGTGTGCTTTAACCACTGATACCTTCTATAGTGAGGAGGAAAACCTCACTGGTTGAGGTTCTCATAGAAACCTTTGGGGTGATAAATATAACTTTCATAGACTAGTCTTGTGGTTGGTTTTCACACCGTAGAATGGTCAAGTTAAGGTCACCTAAGTAGTGTGAGGGATGGTGTAGGGTGCACCGCAGCTGGCCTGTGTCACTGCAAGGCTGCTTTGCGTCATCTTTGAGAGGGTGTGGAGATCTGGGAAGGGCTCTTGGTGACTGCAGAAGGAGAAACATTGCATCCATCTTCAAAAAAGAGAAGAGGATGTGCGGAACTACAGGGTTGATAAGCCTAACTCCCGTGCTTGGGAAGAAAGTCCTCAGAAGTTATTTCCAGGCACATGAAGGACATTAATTATATAGGGTAACATTAAAGTGAATGCGAGCCCCTTTGTCCTGTTCTCCGCACACAGTTGCGGCTGGAACCAAGATAGCAGGAATTCTCCTCTTTGGCTTATGTCTCACTTCAGATCATAAAGGATTAATTAAAATTGTATAAAGCTGAATGTGTGCCCAAGGTAAACATCAAGCTACGTGGAATTGCGTTGGGAAGCATTTAGAGTGCTATTTCCTATGGCTTGGGACTGGGAGCATCTTCGTACTGCACTTTGAATATGCAAACAAGAACTAAGACATAAGAACATTTTGTTTCTGTTATTTTTGGACAGCCTCAGAATTTTATCTCAAGTCAAATTGACTCAGCAAAGCTGCGCACTCAGTCCGGGAGACAGACCACAGGCATGTGTGTATGTGTACACTCTTAAAGTAATGTCTGCTTTTCTTTTTCCTGGCTCATTTGCACCACCTTGTAGAATGAATCTTTTCTCTTATAGTCACCTACTCATAGAGCTTGTCTTGCAGCTTGAGTAGTTCAGTACAAAGGTCTTTTAAATGTCATTGGAGGTCTAAATTAGATATTGGAGTGGAAGGGGTAATGTGGCAGGCCTTTATACTGTGAGAGTAATTAGATTCATTGCAGGTGCGTGGAAGAGCAAGCTGCTTCCTAACCTCCAGGTATTCCCAGAGCTAAGATCGCCAGAGTCAAAGGGCCGGTGTGTCTCACCACAGAGCAGTGTTTGCACCCCTTCCATCTCCCTGGTTTCATCTCTACTAAATCTCTCTCTAGTGGCAACAACCCTATCCTTACTTAAGGGAATCTGTCTGATGGCGTGCATTAGTGTCTCTCTGAAATAGCTGAAATGCTTTATGACCATATGCAGGCTAGATGTTAGCAGGGTGCGATAATTACTTCTATTATTGGTGGCTGTGCAGCCATTCAGTCAGGCTTGATTCTGCTCAGGTACCTGCACAAAGCAAGTCCAGTACGTGCTGAGAGGATCAACGCAGGAACTGTGTATTTCTGAGCAAAAAATATTCTGCAGGGCTGGTCATTTCCTTTTACTCTGTGCAGAGTCTTTATATGGCATAAATGGAATATAATACTAAATCCACTTAGACCCCTTGGGATTTTAATATTCTGGGGTTATTTGTGTAACTTCATAGTTGGACAAGTTAAGGTTTTATTTGAGCCTGCCATAGTACAATCTGTTCTTTCAATATGCACAAAGTAGAGCTAATTGTGGGCCAGTAATACAGTCAAAAAGCCCCAGATGATTAAGGGGCTGATTCTGTCACTGTCCTCACCATTTGCAAATGAAATGACTTCTATTGGATGTGTCTAGGCCTCCACATTCTGTGCTAGAAGCAGAGTCCAACCGTAAGAGTCCAGGATTTATAATCCTGATGAGTTGTTCTCTTAGTGTACCGTGTGTGAGCGCTAGCAGCTTTTTTGCACAAAATAACTAGGTTTGCCCTTTGCTTTTCTAATTCCAAAATAGCCTCAGGCACCAGTTCACCTTCTGGAAGAATAGCTTACAGAAACCTTTAGAAGTATACAGATACATAGATAGATTTTTAAATTACAGCACAATGGAAGAGAGAAAGTGATGCAGGGGCTCCTCCAGGGCAAGGCACAGATATTCTGGCCAAGTTGCACGGGTGTCCATGCTGCAGGGTAAGACAGATAGGTCTGCCTTGCCATAAGGAGTTGTGACCGTTTTTTATACTAGGCCGGCTGCTTTTCTCTGCATCGGGTCCCAGTGGCAGTAAAGATTTGCTGAAGGGATTTCAGGGGTTCTATGGAGGCTTGTAGGGTTTGCAGTGGTCCTAGTCAAAGTATGCTCATTGGTTTTGGTGGACAAGCAAGTTGCTTAGAAGCTTATTTGTACATGGTCTGTATGAGCCAGTTATCCTCCTAACTGCAATGCAAACCTGGGCTCCGCGTATGGCTGAGGCGTGTTGGCAGAGCTACAGAGAGTTTCTCAGGCTACAGTGGCTGGGTTTCATTATATTGTCAGAGCCCTGAGGGGCTCAGGGACTGGAAAAGCAGGGATGGCTGAAGGGTAATTGAAAGACTTACCTCCTTTAGGCTGGCACGGTGTACATCACTGAACACGAATATGAGGCTGGTCAAATTAACACCAGCATAGCTGACTATCAGACATACTCAATCTATCTGACTTAAAGAGAATAGTGTAAAAAAAACCAACCAACCAAACAAAACAAAACCCCACCAAAAAAACCCAAACAAAACCAAACAAAAAAACCCCATAAACAAAAAACTAAAAACAAACTCCAAACCCATACCCACCAAAAAAAAAACCAAACCCAAAGAAACACAGCAACCCCCCCCAACACCAAACCAAACAAAAAAAAACCCAAAACCGCCAAACAAAAAGCCCCAAACCCCACAACCTAAATCTGCTTCTCCCTGCTATGAATAATACTAAATTGTCACTAAGGACCGTCCTCTTCAAAACTAGCGCTGTACTAATGATCATTCCTGACTGGAAACCGAGAGCTAGCATTATTTTCCTGCAGGATAAACATAATGTGCTGGAAAGTAAAGATTTATGTTGTGATAATTGACTTCACCATTACAGCATGGATTGCTCAGGCACTACCTATTGCATGTGCTAACGAATGTCTCTGCAGCTCCAATATATTAATATGTCTGTGAACAAATAGTCATTGTTTGTGTCAAAGTGCAGAACTCGACTAGGAGGACCAGCCTTAAATAACACTTACTGTTCGCAGACAGGATTAGGGAACTGGATTCTGGAGAGCGGAGGTTATAAAAAACAAACAGGGGGCCTGATTCTCCTGTTACATGCTCTTGTTTGAAACTCCATTGACTTCATCAGAGCTGCCCCCGAGAAGCAGCTCTCAGGATCATCATGGCTAAAGAAAGCCAGATTTAAGTACCCCAAATTAACCCAAAGTACCCCAAACTATTATTGAGATTTCTCAAGCAGAGATGAGAAATCCTAACAGCCGTAACAAAAAAGTTATACTAGGTGAATATTTTTTGTGACTCTAAGATCAGAAATTTTATTTCACCTTTAATACCCCAGAGTGGCAAAGCTGAAAATAAAACTTGCTTTATTTCATCATTTTACATTTATGATTTTATATTTAAAATCAAATTTCCAGATGGATGATTATTCACAGATGTCCTGTTAGCGTGTGCAGCTAGAAATATTTGTAACTTTCTGTGTATTAGCATTATTTGAGGTGTGAAGGAGGGAGTGGTACATTATTTGGAAAGAACTGTTTAAAGTTTTATGTCTTGTTTGGGGTATTTTAAAGGAAGGGAAGATAGTTCTTGCTTGCAGCAAAGAGGAAACAGTCTCTGTGTTCTGTTCTTTTATTGTTATGGCCTTTTAATCATTTTTCCGCCTATGCAGAGGCACGTACGTGGTCTCTTGCAGGTGAGCGCCGGTGGTAGTAGCCTACGTTTGTTCCTCTTAGAGTCTGACTGGGGCAGGGAAGGAATAGGGGAGCATTAACAGTTACGAGCAGTGGGAGTTATGCAAACCCCAGTTGAAGAGTGAGTGAGCAAATTTAAAATTCTATGTAGCACAAAGACCTTGAAAAACTAAAGAAAAATCAAAATAGAAGCTGCCTTTTCAAATGCATCTTCAGTCGGGGAAAATAGGATGCAATTAAGTTCTTCGAACAAGACTTCAGTACCTTTAATGATAAGCTTTAAAAGACCAGCTTAATGAAATGTCACAAGGACGCTGGCTGTAACAATTCCCTATATCCTGTCTGCTAAGCAGAGCTTTACCTGATGGAGGAAAAATTACAGGGGGGATATGATAAGTGAGTGTTAGCATCTTTATCCCTGTTGTAAGTCCATCGAAATCAATGGTGTTACACTACAGATAAATTTGGCTGTAGAATTTCAAGCAGAAACAACCACAAAAGCAAAGCCTTTGAATGAAAAGTAGCCAGACTTCTTAAACAGGAATTTTCCATTGTATTATTGTTCCCTTTAGCTGTTAGACACAGAACTTAAGGGTAAGACGTGCAGTTTCTGTTCCTAGCTCTGCTGATCAGCTCTGTGGGTTTAGACCTGTTGCTACTCTCTACTGTGCCTCAAATTTCCTCCCTAATTTGCTACGTGATCTTTGCCAGTCTTCAGGGATGCCATGACTGCACTGAAAAATACCCGTCCAAAGATTTCAGAAGTAATGGGAATACAGCTGTAATTCCTTCCTGGGGTGGCAAAAATACCCCTTCTTTAAAGGGGGTATTTTATGAAGCTTCCTGGTGCAAGTACTCCATTCTTTTGTGTTTAGTGCACTATATTCTCTTTTTCCAAAGAAAAGGATAATTTAAGTTTAGAGACAGGATTGTAACTCAGGATATTCAGATTCATCTTCAAGCTGTGCTCACGAAATACTCTGGACCCAGGGCCAGTAAGTTCTTTTTCCTCTCTGCAGTATCGATGGTGGAAATAATAAGAAACTGTTAAAACTGCAGGGAGAAAGTGTTGCAGTTGGGCGTTAGAAAGCACTTTCTGTAGTTAAGACTGACAAAGTGCTGGAGCAGACTGACTGCAGAGGTGGTGTAATTTCCATCATTACCTGCTTTTGAGAAGAGGGACAATGCTCTCTCAGCACTTACATAGGTAGTGTTGATCCTGCCTTCAGGCACAGGCTCGGACTAAATGTGTTTGTTTTTTGGTTTGTTTTTTTTTTTTTTGGGTTTTTTTTGTTTTTTTTTTTGGGTTTTTTTTGTTTTTTTTTTTGGGTTTTTTTTGTTTTTTTTTGTGGGTTTTTTTTTTTTTTTTCCACGTCCTTTCCATCCCCGTTTCTGTATGAGTGGCCTAAAGACACCATTGTGATGAGTATAGATGTCTTGGAAGGGAGATTTTTAAAAAGCCACTTAGTACACGCTGAATGCTCAAATTCTGCGTGAGATTTGAAAGTGTCCTCCACTGTAGATGGATTCAATAAATACCCTCTACTCCTCTTTCCCCTAAAAAGGCCCTGCCAATCCCGAGTGATAACAAAAACATGACATTTAGCTTCATGCTTCAGCCACAAAATTCAACATACAGTAGATCGTCATTCTACACATAAGCTGCATCATGTTTTAGTCCTACCCTGAAATCAAATTCTTTAAATATAACTCCCTCAGGGCAGGAAACTAACTGAATACATATCTTTTGACGACCACGTCAACCTGCTTTAACAAAAAAAAAAAAAAAAAAAGAAAATCTATATTTAGAATGTATAATGCAAGCATATCTTCTAAACAAGAAAGTAGGACACATCCTCAGCTAGGATGAAAAGAAAATGGGAAAAAAAGTCTGAATAAGAAAGTCTGAGATTGCTAGTATGGTAAATGCAATGTCAAACTGGCAGGTATTTCTCTAATAAGATTCATGTAAATACAAATAGAAACATACTTTGCTGCACAAATCACATAAATGCAGATACACAGAACAAAGAGGAATGACAAAAAAAGTTGGAAAGTGATGAATATTTCCTACCTTCTGCCTCAGCTGCTGTTGCAGAGTATAGGTACCATTCTGGCTTGACTTAGTAGCTGTTTTTACGTCACCTTGATGCTGAGCAAAAGCTTTGTGACTTAAAGTTTGTCAAACCCCTATGAACAATCAAATGTAAAAACAATTTTTACATGCCCAGAATTCTTATTTTCAGTGGGATTTTTAACCATAGTAAATAGCCTCTTTTCCAGTTAGGCACTAGAATCTGCTATTAGGTTTTATACCATGAAACTGGAAAACTTTATCCCGGGGTTGGAATTCTGCAAAACCAGCCGCATTAAAAACCGCCTGGAAGGCTTACAGCGAGAGCTCTGCCCAGGGCAGGCAGTGCCAGGGACACAGAGCACCTCACTGTCCCGCACAGGCAGCAGGTGGATTTTGCCCAGACAGCTGGCACTGAAGCTGGACTGTTGAACTGCTCGGTTGTTTGAAATTAATAATTGGGTTTGGTCCATTTGTCTTGGGACAGGACTGGATTTCACTCCATAAAATTCTTAGATTTGGATGTTTGATAGGATAAAGCTTGCTGAAACCCCATTCAAAAGAATGGTTAGAGAAAGTCTTGAATTATCCAAGAGATCACAAATGATAACACTTTATTGATGATATCATATATCTGTATTGTTCTTACAGACTACTAATCAGAAAATTATTTTTAAGGTGTTTTATATAGTTACCAGTTTTCACTTGTGTTAATTTAAAAGGTTGTTACAAATTTAAAGAATAAAAAAAGCGTAAGTTAAAACTTATGAGAGTGTGGGTAATGGGGCTCAAACTCCTTGTCCGAAAGCATTATTTCCTGTAACCGGATTTGATAATATTTTTTCGTGTCCTTTAGCAGCCGCTTAAATTGCCAGTATTACTAATTTTGTACAAGTGGCAGTGAGGCCACAGTGTCAGCTGTGATATGTACATATGAGAGGATGGGTTGAGCAAGTTACTGATCTGGTTTCAAAGGAACAGCCCTGTGCGTGGGTGTGGAAGGATTCCAGGTTTTACCCTGTACGCTGGAGAGGCAGTGTACGGGGCCTCCGGAGTGTAGCGCGGTTACACTGGCTACATGTGGTTACGTGTGGTTATGCTGGAGTGGTGGCACTGGTACCGACTTGTAACTCTGCCAAGAAAGTGGAAGATTCATTTCTGTTCAGCCTCTTGCACTGGAAAATCCCATTTCCAGAATTCATTTTTGAGATATTTTAACCAGTGAGCACCAGTACTTGTAGCGACGTAAGCCAGGGTAGTATTTTAGCAGCAGCATTTCAGTAGCGCTGTGTCACATCCTTCTGGTTTGGCCACCGAAGTCTGATTCTCTGCCATGGGCTGAGTGCAGCCCTGTGATACTGCTGCACTGCATTTGGTTTCTATGTGATCGTTCAGGTGCTGCTGGACTTCCCAGCCTTGCTTCCTTGATTTGAGTGGATTTTTATCAAAATGGGAGGGGCTTGTCCAAGAATCATTATAATTTAAATTCTCTTTTGAGGATTCATCAGTTTTCTGGTGGAATAAAAGTGGTGTTGGCAAAGCAGAAGTTTAAAACAAAACTATCCGTAGAAAAATCCTGTTTCAGAGAGCCGGAAGGAAATTCTTTCCGTTACAGAAGTCAGACTGCGTCTGCCCCAGTCAAACAGCAGTGCGGAGAGGAAATGCTGGCCAGCAAATTCCCAAATCAGCACTGGGCCGATTCTCCTGTGTCATTGCTGTTCTCAGCCCCTTATGTCTGTTGGGCCATTCCCCTGTGTAGTAGCTGCAAGCACTAAGCCGTGCAAGTGGATTAAAGAAATACTTGTATCTCTTAGGCCCAAGTCAGCTGGTCTTTCTGCTGCCAGTGGAGAAGCTCCAACTGCTTTGTCTGATGCAAACATTTGGCTCTTAACCCTTCGGACTGCCAGTGGTTTCTGCTCTCTGCAGCAGCCAGCCCTATAGCTAAGCGGTAGCTAAGTGTCCATCCGTGGCTGTCCTCCCCACGTCTGTGGTGGCAGAGTCACCAATACTCCCACAGTCTCAGGTCAGCCTCAATTTTCACACGTCCTTTTCATTCCCAGTAGACGCCTCAGCCCACAGAATCTGCAGATGGTGTCCTGGGGCAGCCAGTGAAGCAGCTCTTGCAGCAGTGTTTTGCCAGCACTTTCTGAAACGTTTATGTCAGTTTTTTTCCTCCCCTCCTCTCTCTCCTTCTGCAGTGAGCTCCAAAAAGAGCTGGGAACTGGCCCTGCAAGCATTTCAAGCAAACAGCATATTCAAGTGTCACCAGAGAGTGTTTACAGGCCTTAAATATATTGTGAGCCTGTGGCTGTCTGCAAATCCACAAGCAGTGTGAAGAAGTGTGTGCCTGTTTTCAACCGAGGTGCCCATCTGTTGACTGTGCCAGGCGGCTGAGGAATATTAGGTGTAACAGCAGCTTCTCCCCTCAGTGCCCAGAGTTTAACTCAAACAGACAGTGGAGCACTGACGGCTCGGTCTGGAGCCTGCCCCCGCGCATTCTGCTTGTGACAGGGCCAGGAAGAGGAGAGAAATGTTGATCCCCTCTACTTTAAATACTTATCAAGGGAGTCTTACTGCTCCTGCTTGCAAGAACTCATCAACATCATGAGATTCCTACCCTAGTCTGACAAATGTCAAAACTGGGAAAGACAAGTCATAAGAAGAGTTAGGTCTGGCAAGGTCAGCTTCCCTGCCAGCCTCTGCCTGTTTGTGCTGGTAGCAAACTCAGGTCTTGGCCAGTTTTCAGGCAATTCCAATTTAAGCAGAATCCCCACTCAAAATATAGCCTTGAGGTTTTTTTTCTGACTCACCGTACTGTTCTTATTCCTTGGTCGAGTCCCATTGAAGAGGGAGCTGCTGCATTTTTAATGCTTGCCTCTCCCTTGTTCCTTGCTTGGGTATTATTGGGCAGGTTGTTACAACCACACTGGAAACTGCTGTGGGTAGATGTGTGTGCATCTTACAGGCAAAATAAGTCATCGTGGCCATGGCTGGCTACCCTGGCTGTTCTGTAAGCAGCATGGGCTAATAATACATTGCATTAAAAAATGCGATGATCCCTGTTTTTTCATCAATGCACAGAGATGAAATTCAGTCCAACATATAGGGCCGGCACAACCTGAATGCTATCTGGATATTTGGAGTGAAACATATTTGGCATTTAGTCATATGGATATTGGTTCTGGAACACAAGGAGATTTTGGCATGTCTTTACCACAGCTTATCTCCAGCTGGCCTCGCCAGCTCCCAGAGCTGCTCGAGTAATTTCTAAATCAGCATGTCCTTTAATTTCTTTACCATTTTCTATGCATGTTGGATTTTGCCATGAATAAATCAAGACCTTAGATTTTATATGCTGAAGTGGAGCATGGTGATGGGTTCCTTGATGGTGAAAGGATTAAAAAAAAAAAATCATATTTTTCTACACATTCACTTCAATGGCCAGATTTGTTGGAGCGTTATGCTCCCAGTCAATAGTACCCTTGTAGCTTGTTTGTTTAATTGATTGCAATGCTATGTCAACCTTCCCACGCAGAAGCCTCAAATATTTGCAAACCGAAATACACATAATGTTTGGCATGCCTTGGTTCTCATTGCAATACAGCTGCAGCTGCTGCAGTTTACACAACAGAGACTGGAGGACAGGAATCCAAACACACTAAATTAATTAGGGTTATGTCCATAAACTTTATTTGATTCTGTCAGGTTTGTGTAGAAATGTTCCCTGCTTGTGCTCAAACATGTTGATTAAACAGTGCTGTAGTTTTTGATTTCTCATTCGTGATATTAAAGATGACCAGATGATTATGGTGCCTCACTGGGCAAATATTTGTTCTTTGTCAGAAGATGCTGCTCCTCCTCTCCAGTCTTCCCCTCTACTCAGTTGCATCACATGGGCAGTTACCTCTTCAAGTCAAATATAATAAGGTTAGGATTACTTCTAAAAAAAAAAAAAAAAAAAAAAAAAAAAGCAATGGGTTTGTGTTGTGTACATAAAACATAGCTTTCTGCCACTCAGTGGCATTGCTTTGTAATCGCAGCCCACCCCGCCGTCTCTGTGGGGCGAGGGTAGACCATGCCCTTGGCAACGGACGGCTACGGGGTCGTAAGGAAATGATGCTGCAGACCCAGAATGGTGCGTTGCTCTCTACAACATATATAATGTGCAATAAATGTTCCTCCATGATGCCATTAAGTGCCAACTTATCGTTATTACTTTGATTGACCACATTCCCCCATCATTTATGGTAATGGAGGGATAGTTGATAAACATCCGTGGTGAAGTCTGCATAAAAGAAACTGCTTCCATTACTAATTTGTTTTCCTTTGTCTTTTCTCAGAGATGTCCATGTAGATGTTTATCCAATAGGTTTCAGTCCAATTAGACAGTTCATCAGCTGAGAAAATCAGCATTTGAATAATCCTGCTGTCTTTAGTGGGACTAATGGGAGGCTTAAAGTTAATTCAGAAACACTATTTGTCACTGCTTTTAAACGTCTTTTCACCACTAGCCCCTTTAATTTACTGCCTGTCTGAAAGCAGCGTTGCCTCTTGGATTCGTAACAGATGACCCGAAGCCGCTGTTAGCCTGGCAGACATCGGCATCCTGAAACTCTTCCCAGTTCGTACAAATCAACCACAAATAAGAATTTGGCCCTAAAAGTTAATTATTAATCAAAAGCTTTGCACGATGCACAATTTTAGGCATGTCTTTGACAATGAGTAGGAATTACTGGATTTATTGCAGTGTACTTTGGATTGTGCAGTTTTGATATGAACAGTAACTTTTCTTGTTGTGATCATCTAAATTTTCCCTCTCCTGCTCATTGCCAGCAATGACTGCATTTTTAAATCATGTCTTGAATTTTTTTTTTTTTTTTCCTCATTTCACCAGCCCAAACCTCTTTGCTCATTAAATCCCTGAGAAGATCCACCCATTTAATACTCAAAACTAAAACTGGCCTAATGCCTTTTTGGGCAATCCGAGTGTCTAAAGTTTCTTGTCTCGATATCAAATTATGACTATATATTTAGAAACGTATCTAATATAAATCTACGTAATTAAAACATCAATGAATTACATGAGCTAAATACCCTGTTATTTGTTCCTTTACAAAGGGAGAGAGCTTGCTGGACAAATCTACCAAAGTAGCAGATAGACGTGGAGAGAGTTAAAAGAAAGAAACATTTGCTTTTGAAGTTTTCCAAAGTTTAATACAACCAAGATGACAGCAACATGACTAGTCTGTCCATCTGAATTTTCTACAAAGCTTTAAATATCCCCCAAGATAGCCACTTTCTTTCTTCTGTCCTTTTTTATTCTTTTCCTTTTGTCTCTCTTTTTTTTTTTTTTTGGTGATACCTAAAAAGCTGTCCTGAAGTCTGAACCAATTTATCAGTTTCAAAAGAAAGGATAATAAACCTGTCATTTGTGGCCTAAGCATAGAGGTTGCTGCTGCTACTCTGATATTAAAGCTGATTAAAAGACGACCTGTCTTTTAGTAGTTCATGTCTTCTTAAGACTCTGTGTTCTTCTTGGGGGGAGGAATTGTTGTGACCCAAAGTGTGCTTTGAACTGACAGGATTGAGTACTGACCTAAAGGAGAGTTTTGCTTAAATAATACTTACCTGTGATGATTCTTTTTGTGTGGATTTTTATTTTATCTTGCTCAGAAGGGGTAGGAGAAATGTCAGGATGAAAGGCTAGGAAGGGGTCTGTATTTTGTTTGTGTGTTGACTATCTCAAAATTTCTGAACTAGGTCTGGAAAGGATTTACTGAAAGCAGCCCAAGTCTTTTGGGATTCTCCAGAGAGATGCTTTTGGATTGCTCAATTCCAATTACTCCACGTAACCTAGAGCTATTTCTCCTTTCTGACCAAAAAGTGAATCCCTTGAGTAGTGAAACTTTGCAGGCTTGGATAGCGTGTATCAATGTAGGATCTTGTGGTAAGTAACTGTGAGATCCTGTCCTCATTCATTAGAAGTTGGCTCTTTGATGCAAAAGACTGTAAGACGCAAGGCCGGTTTTGCTGCAGGTGGAAGGCTGTTCCTTAAGCTTGTATGAACTTCACTTCTCCTCGTGTGATTTCCATCTAAAATACCAGCTCCTCAGCTGGCGTAAAGCATCGTAGCTATGTTGGCTTCTGTGGATTTACACCATCATTTCTCTGAGGGTGTCAGGGTGTACGTGGTTAGATATCATTACTTCAGTGTGCGTTACTACAATGTAAGATTTATATATCAGTAGGAATTGAGTCTAAAATGCAGTTAGAACTGCAAGTCACAGTTCTAAAATTAGTTTATATTGATATGGCAAGCTAAAATACCAGATTGAGAGAATATTAAAACTAAGACTGGTTCTATAAGCTGACTAATTTATTGTGAACAGAATCTTAAAGCCTGGCTTCCTGTTGAAGATCCCCCCAGGCACCAATTCCTCAGCAAACCTTCCCTAAAGAGGACCCTGAGTCCTTGAGACCACGATGTGGGGTGGCAGGTGTCAACCAGTGCTTCGTGTTGTGTGGCACCACTCGCTCAGACATCTCCTGTCGGGAACACTGTACCGCATGCATTTCATTACACCTGCTCCTTCAGGGAAGATTTCCACCCATCCTGGAGAAATGGATGAGGCACTGGTACGTGCTGGCCCCGCTAGCAGCAAGTCGCAGCTGTCCCACGAGCAGAAGGGCAGTGGGATAATCGCAGGCACATTCGTATCATCACAGTTGCATTGTTTAGGTTTCCTGTGTATTTTAAAGATAATCCAAAAATGTGTGTGAATAAAACTGATTGCCTGAGGGAAAACAACATTGCCTTAGAGAACAGGATCCAGGGTTTAGCCTCGGCCCAGATTCCCAGCTGTGCTGGTTACAGGCCCCAAGAAATGTAAGGAATTGGGTGCTCGAAAGCCTTGCTTGCCCTCGTGCTGCATCGCTTCCTGAGGCGGAGGGTACTGGAGGGATGATGGCATCACAGCAGAGTGGCTTCAGGCGTGGTGTAAATTATGTCCAGAGTATCAAAGCCCTAAACGCGGAGCATTCTCCCAAGATGTGTCTGGGTCACAGAACGGAGCCAACAAGCCAGAAGAAAGGCTGGCATGGTCCCTGCTCTGTCATAATGATATTAAAAATTAGGCAGAAAGGAATCTCTGCAAGCCCCTTAAGAAGTTTTTTTTCAGTGTCATGATTTACATAGCACATCCATCATCCTGTTATGTGCTGTTTTCCGTGATGTAACTTTACAACAATTTAACAGGCCAGATATGCTTGACTGGAATAAAACAGGAAATTGCTCTGAAATGTAACTTTTTCATTATTTCCCAGGTTTGTGCTTTCACACTGTGCAGAAATATGCTTTCCAAACTCACAAGTTGCACTCTCTGCGCTGACATATTTGCATGTTTTGTGGCGTAGTCCCCCCCCATCCCTAGCTTTTCGGCAACATGCCCTGCTTTCAGATATTAATGAGTTCTCAATGTTCCTACACACTCTCCTGCTGAGAGACTTGCATCTCCCTTCATCAGAGAGGACTGAATCTGCCCCGTATCTCCTTAAACAGATTTCACCCTGTTCATTTAGGAACACCATTCCCCTCCAGGACAAGCAGAGGGCTGGATTAATTAATTATAGTATTCAGCCTACCCAGGATGACACAGTTAAATTTAATTAGCTCATTCCTTTATTTCTAAATCTCTTCACCTACCCCAGGGAGATCTTTTTTTTTTCATTTTTGCAGTGTATTTCTATGATAGATGGGGATGCCAACTTACTGTGCTTAAGAAAAAAGGGAAAAAGAAAAAAAAAAAAAAAAAGCATTGGCATAAATGTAGGGCATGGAATGTTTTCAGAAGAAAATATATCCCAAATGATGATAATTTTATAATCACAGGTATCACTTGCCTCTTTCTATGACCCCTATTATAACAATACTTTATTATTGTTGGTTTATTGCCACATCATTCTTTAAATTAGAGAATTATTTCATCCTTATTTAAAGGATGAGGAAAGTATTAAGGGGCTTTGAAAAAGCGGTAGCACAGTGATTATATGGGTGCCAAAATTTTTTGAAAATCAAGTGCTTTGAGGAAAATGTGCAACATGTGATTGTGATGTAGAACACAAGCTTCAAATACATCTATTTCAAGCAAGAATTCATTATAATGTCTAATTTGCATCCAAAAAAATATAGTTCATCTCAGCATTGTAATCAACGTGCATTTTCATTGCTCAGTGTTTTGTTAAATACAGTTTTCAAGTACTTGATTTTGCAAAGCCTAAAACAAAGATGCTGGTTGGGTTCCAGCAGGTAATCTATGTTCTTCCCCTCATGTCAAAATGTGACCGGTACCATGTCCTGGTTACCTTCTTTATGATTAGACTGTGAACAAGTTAAAGTGGAAAAATTTCTGGATTCCTGGAAACTTAGAGGCATGTCATATTCAATTAAGTATGTCAGATAAAACTGTCCCCAACAACTATGACCTAAAATTCTTTTACAGTTACAGGTGTCAGTAAACAGAAAATACAGCAATGCCAGTTCCAAAGTAAATATTAATTGGAAGCATCTGATTTCTGCCCTAAGACTAATTTGGGATCACTCTGCAGAGGGCACTGCGGGGTGTCGGCAGTTACTTTTCACTCTGCTGCAGAGACCTTTTGAAATAATTCCTGCAAACCTTTCAGACTTCCCTCTCAGCTAGCGAGGGCCACAGAGAAGGGAGAAGAGTTGCTTTTCAATTCCTCTTCAGGACTTGAAAGGGTTGTAGGAAGGCAATGAGGAACGATTCAGGGCAACAAGAGGAGAAGCGCTGAGAGCGAACGGGCTGCATTGAATGAGCCTGTTGCAATGCATCACTCTTAACGCGCAGCCTGGCCTACAGGTCATGTCTGAAAGCAGCAATAGCATCATGTGTCCTTCTGGAGCTCAGATTCTTTTTTTTCTACAAAGACATTTTTGTTTAAAACAGAAAATGCTAGCAGTAACAGCAACATCTTTGTGTCATTCAGAAGGGGGGAAAAATGTCCCCCCACCCCCAACAGCCACCGCAGCCATGACAGGATGGAGCTGTGATTGTGTGTGTGTAATTTCTTGAAGTCAGGGCCGGACTCCCAAGACACCCCTGTTCTAATTAGATTAACTGTTACTGTCAGGGCTATCTAATTGCTTGTACTGAAGAAAGCAAATTGCAGACAGTACGTATCAGTGTAAAATCAAACACAAAACAGGTGTTTGCTAATTAAAACTGAGATTTTAATGAATGACCTGTGTGGTTTTGGTGAATAAATACCACTCTCAGCATCTGCTATGTAATTAGGTTCCAACTACTTTTTTTTTTTTTCTCCTCAAGTCCCAGTAAATAACTATAGAATGCCAGGTTTAACTAAAATCTGGTAATCTTTGCACTTTAACGGGAAAAAAGCAGATGTTTCCTGCCCAGGTAACTCCAAGCAATAGCAATCAAAGGAGAAGAAGAAAAAAATAATCTCTCATTATATATTAGATTTTTTTTCTCTAAGGTTTGGGTAAGGATAAGGATAATAACATATTGGAAGGGAAAAGATTGCATTAAATCCTACTAATGCTGCAGGTTGATTACAACATTTGTAGGAGGGCTATTGCCTGCACCGCTGCAGCATTTGAGATTCTATTTTTAGCTAATTGGGCTTTCTGCTAGGACAGCCTTACTGGTATTTTCTTCTTCTGGACCTATTTTAAATTAAATTTGGATATAGATCTGTGGATATCTGTGGGGAGAAGGTGGTGAGGTAGAGTGAGAAAGACGTTCTTGAATATGCATGCACAGGACATTTTCCCTTTAGCAACATTCATGGGAGGATCTCTAAGTCCTTCCTAGGGGGTGGAGCAATGCAACTTTGCAGAGCTTGGCATTAATAAAATGCTTATTTTAGGTCGTGAGTGCCTTTCCATAGACTTCAGTGAGGTCAAGCTAGGCAGTAGGTCAGTAGCGTTATGCTCCTTATTTAGTCAGACGATTGAGACACTGAAAGAGGAAGACATCGGCAGTCCTGTGATCTACGGTGTGTCCACTGAAGCCGGTGGTTCTTTGCCCAAGCCGAGGATACGTGCTCCAGAGCTTTGGGACTCGGTTTCTCTCACTTCCGACCATACAAAGGCAATTACCCCTCCTTTCCCCTCTCTATGTATTTGTGCACGTGTTAACACAAGCCTGTAATCCTCTCTGCTCTCTGCCACCTCTCTAAAGGCTGCGCTGCCTTGGGAGGTCGCAGAGTCACGTGCGCCTTTGTACACCCTGCCCAAGGGACCTCCCGCTACGGGACTCCAGTGCCTTAGAGGTTAAGCTGCAACCCTTAACGGAGCTGGTTTGTAGTCTTTGTAATGAAATAGGGTTCCAGTCTTTTGTCCAAAGATTAGTCACTTTTTTAATTAAAAAGGAGAGTTGCATTTGGGCAACTGAAACTTTTTTGTAAAAACCTGCTAATATGGCTTAATAGATGCAAATTGCACTATGAATTCTCACTACGTATGCACCTTTCAAATTATATTTAGGGAAATCATAATGCGTTAGACATTCTTGACGCACCATGTATATTAGCTGGATTTCCAAGAGCTGGAGAATTCAGTTTATCATCTTTTTTAAATTTTAGAAGCACTGCCAAGAATGCTAATGTGTAGGAAGTCATTCAGAAAATTCCACCCACAAATTCTATTGGGTCTCTACTTGGGGAGTACGTCCTTCAAAGGTGAATTTTACCCCTGTGCAGCCAGCCAGTATACTGCTACTTTACATCACTCACATCTCTCTCAGGACTGCAATACTTTGTGAAAGCAATATGAACATGGATGGATTTCACTCTAAGTGTACCAAGCCTTTGGAGAAATCTAGCTGCAGGGAACAATTACACGAGCTCGGAAGGGCTGCAAAAGGGATGAGTTATGTGCATCAATTCCACATCTATAAAAGAGAGATAATAATACTTCTTTCTCCCGCTGTTTGTTTTTTAAACCCTTTTTGTTGAACTGCAGATGCACGCAACACCTACTGCCAGTGCTATTTCAAGTCTGGAGTATTTGCTCAATCTTAGTCAAAGTTCGTACCTGCTAGTGTAATACAGATGATCCTACCTTCCTTACGTCTGCCTTTAGTATCATTGCAATGAAGCTGCGCTAACTAATGATGACTGTAAGATGCGGAAGAAATTCCTCCTCCGGGAATAAAGATCTTTCTTTCTTGTCTTTCACCACAGTCACTTGGAAATTGCACACTGAGTGTATCTAAGGAAAAGTAAGTGTGGGTGGAGGAAAAATTGAGGCTTAGCTCATCTTCTCCAATGATAGTTCGCATTAGCAAATTGCAATATTTCAGTACTGAGACTTGTCGCTTGCCGTTGGGAGGCTACATAGAAAATAACTCCCTCACCCCAAAAGAGGGCATGAGAACATTACTGAATTTGCACTGAGATTAAGCTCTATTCACGCTGCTGTAGAGCTGAGGGATTATACAATGCTTTCACTCTTTACAGAAGAATTGAAACCCTGGTCATTGTTTCGTTCTCATGAATATCTGATCATGGAAAAATAAAAGGGAAAAAGAAAGATATCAGTGATTAAAGTCTCTGGATAAAATAAAGCTATATTTCCCCTTCCCCTGTAGGCTAGGCCTTTTGCATGGTTGTCTCAAGGCATAAAACAAAGAAAAGTAATCTAAGTGTTGGGATTTAACATTTTGTACCTTATTGTGGTTTATGTAACAAAGCATTTCCAGCACAGATCAATCAGCAATTTGCTGGCTAGGTTCCAGAATCTCTGCACCGTCCGTTCTTCAAGGTCTGGTGTTAAGCTGCTTTTGTGCATATATACACAGCATCAAAAGCAAACATGAAATGCTTAATCAAAATAAAACACAAAGTATAGTGGTGTTCTCCACTATCTGGGATCACTAATACTTGCGAAAACATACGTATGTTTAGAGTTAGCACTGTGCTTTACCCAAAGTTATACTGGTGTCAGAGGTGTCCAGAGATCTATTTAGCAGAATCAGAGATTTATATTATATTGTGCAAAAGGCATTAAAAAAAAAAAAAAAAAAAAGGCTGGGTTTGTGCTTAAAGCCTAGGATTTCATTTTCCAGGTTCTTCCAGGTCCCTCCAGCTCCCAGTTTGCTCTTTGTGTATTTTTGTGTCAGTATACATATATTCTTATTTCTCGGTAGCAGTGAATCTACTTTCTTTATTCTGATGTGAGTTCCTTGAGGAGATTCTCTCTCTTACTAGGTATAGGTATAGCACCTGCCATAATAGAGGGCTCCATTTTGGGTAAGATACAGCTCTAATTCAATCATTATTTAGAAAAAAGACAGTTATGAAGAAAAAAAGCATTTAAAATACCAGCGTATAGCCTATACAAAGACATAATCAGATGTGATCTTTACTGCAATAAAAATCAGATTAGAAATCAAGATCCACAAAGTATTGCAATTACTTTAACTGTCAGAAATATTGGCAGGCCTGGTAAGGTATTTGCTTCTGTAAAACTGGCAAACCTTTATAAAAATCCATAACGTTTCTTTGACTAATCTGAAATCTTAGAATAAGTGGTTACTGAGGTTTTTTCTTGGAACACTGCTGATACAACAGCAAGGCGAACTGCAGTACGACGCCCTTTGGAAGTGTGAGAGGCTGAAAGCATTCGTAGATTTTGAAGATGTACTTCTTAAATTCATGGTTTTTATGATCGCTTGTTATGAACATCTTGTCTGTTCTGTATAATGCAAGGTAGAGACTTTCACCTAGTTATTTCTGGGTTCAACTTATTATTTAAGAAAGTATCTCTTCTCAATTGTGAGATATCTAGTGATGACAGATGCACCAACTCTTTCAGTATTTAGTTGTCCTTAGAGTTAAAGTGGCACCTTATTTCCCATCTGAATCTTTTTCAGCTGCGTAAGCCAAGAGTAGGTGTACCTTTGAGAGAGAAGAGGCTTCCTAGTGTCATTCCACGAGTGTGCTTCTACCCCATGATTCAAAAGCTCTATTCAAAGCGCGTTTGGGGCTTTTTTTGGTAAGGAAAATAAGCATTCAAGATTCTCCAAATTTAGATGTTTTCAGATGGTATTAAAGCTCCCCCCAGTTTTCATGATGCTGTGACTTGGAAGTTTTGTCAGTTCTTCACGTTTCTGGACACCAGATTTTCTAGAGAACAATAAGCTTTTGTTCCAGAAGGGAGCAAACACTACCAGCTGGATATCTGGAATGCTCTGAAAGTGAAGAGTCAGAGATGGGACTGATGGCACACTGAGCAAGTTGGTAATTAGAAGAAAGATAATGTTCTCCAGTGATAGGGACATCCAGATGAAACAGATCTCATCATCTTAAAAATCCAACTAGTCTCTAATGAGCAAGAAGCCGGAAGCCAGAAGTGGGTACAGCAATGCAGCATCCAATAACATTATATTATTCACTTTCCTTTAATTTCTGTCTCAGATTCTTTCAGACTACATCCAGGTACTAATGAAGGGAAAAATGATTGAGATGTGAAGGAGATTGTATCTGAAAGATAATGGCACATCAGCCTGTCAGTCCTTTTCCTGCTACAACCCATGATCAAAAAAGATTAATACATTTGATAGCAATTAGGTTGGTGATAGCCTGTATCCTGAAGGATTTCATGGCATTACTTGCTATAGAATTGCTGCTTAGAGGGCTGTTTTTTCCCAAAAGCCATGGGAGACTCAATGTCTTTCATGTGCATTCTGATATTCAGATATTTAGCCTTGGCTGCAGTGATCACAAGATTGTGGAGTTTGGGATCCTGCTGAGCATGCTGAAGGTGAGTACTAAGACAAAGGTTTTAGGTTGCAGAAGAGCGAACTTCAGCTCACATGGAGCTCACCTGGGAGGGATTCTATGGGAAGCTGCTGTGGAGGATAAAGGAGCTAGCGAGTGCTGGGAGTTTTTGAAGAACACTCTCCTGGAAGCAAAAAAACCCAGTTCATCCCCTTTAAAGGTAAGGGAAGTAGGTGGAGCAACAGACCCCCTTGGCTTAATTGCGAGAATCTGAGTCTGCTCAAAACCAAGAGAGAAGAGAATGAGAGATGGAAAACAGACGAATACCTGTTGAGAACTACAAGGGCATTGCCAGGGCACGCGGAGATGCAGTTAGAAAAGCAACAGCTCAGCTCAAATTGAAATTGGCCAGAGATGTCAAAAACTACAAGAAAGGGTTTTTCAGGTATGTAAACAACAAGCAGGAAGAGAAGAAAAATATTGGCCCACTGTTACGCAGGAGAGGTGAATTAATCAACAACAATACTGAGAAGGCGGAGGTTCTCAACACTTTCTTAACCTCTGTCTTTACCAGCACTGTTGGGCCCCAGGCCTTGGGAACAAAAATCCAGGTTGATGCAAACAGACCCACTGTGGGCGAAGGGAGAGTTGGTGAGTGAACCTTTACAGGAGCTTTTGAGATTCAGCTGGAGGGGGTGCGGGGCCATCTTGTCTAGACCATGCTTTTGCTAAGAAAGGTTGGACAAGGTGATCCCTTCCAACCTGGTGTTCTGTGACTCTGTTTTGCGTGAATCCCTCAGAAGGTCTCAGGGAAGAAGGACGCATATTAAGTGGAAAAACATTAAAGAATAGATTTCAAGAGTTTTGTCTCCCATATTTGCCACGCAAAAAGGGTCTTGTAAAATGGGCTAAACCAATCTAAAATTAATATTCTGAGCCACATGGTTGAATGAAATTACATCCCAATGCAGGATAAGAGGCTGCAGGGTTATAAACAAGAATTTTTGTGGCTTCATCTCTCCAGCTGTTAACGAAAACACTTGACATTTAGCAGCACACACTCAATTCTTGACAGAAAATGGAATTATTGCTTCTTCCTAGTAACTGCCCACAAGGCAGCTTTTACTCAGTGCTCTCTTGCCAGATGTGCTCTCTAGGCCAAAGTCAAATCTTCTCCTGGGGGAAGTTCTCTGAACAGTTTTAAATGATTTTAAATACATATTTTTAAAAACCCTTGTAATTGTTATCTCTTTACCTGCAATTTTGCAGGAAGGAGAATGTTTTTGTGGAAAAAATTCAGTTGCCTTTAAGCAATTTGTGCAATGTCACCATGAAAATTTAGTAAAAAGCCAGGAATTGGGTCCACTGTCTAGATTACCTGGACCAGCTCCTCATCTGGTTGCAGATAGGCACATGCCTGCTACAGAAAATGGATGTGAACCAGTAAACACCAGCATCTGACATTTTATGAAATAATGCTCTATTCTTTACTGCACCTTGGCAACCTTTCCTCTTTCTTTTCTTATTTTCCCTTTATGTGAAATCTGTCTTGGTGTGAGCTCTGCATCGGATCAGTGAGACAGCATGTGAAATATGAGCTCCCACCATTGTCTTATTTCATAATCTCATATCTAGAAGTTATTTGTTTTGTATTTAGAAAATATAAAGCTTGGGGGGGAAAAAGCATGAAAATGAGGTTCTGGAGGCTTATTTAGCAATTGACCCTTTTTTCAAAATGCTAAGACTCACATTCAATGATATTGCTAGGCAACTGAGCAGACATTTCCTTTCAGGCCCTAAGTGGATACCAGGATTAGTACATGATCAGTCAAGATACACATTTATTCACCTTCCCTCACAACAGTAATAGGATTTTTCTGGGCCTGGTTTAATTCAGTAGCGGAGGCTGACACTGAATTAAAGCTGCTTATCCAGGCTCATAATAAGGAGGTGAGATCCCAAGGGAGAGAGAGTGCATGGGGGAAATGCACCCCCAGTAGTGCATCAATTCACAAAACCAGGAGATTAGAAATCCCAGCGGAGGAAAAAATATCATTTAATAAGACTCGAAAAATCCAGTTCAAATTATTCAACTTCCTTTGCTCTTCCTCAGTATCCAAAGTTTTAATGCAAGAACTTGGAGCCCTAAGACGTGATCTGGTGCTGACTTTGTTAGCCAGTGCTCACCCTGGGTCACTCAGGTGGCAGTAGGAAAATTTCAAACCATTATGCACGTGGGCCTGCCATGTCTCTATGCTCCTCAGCCAAATTATTTTCCTTGTTGTACTTTGCTTGCAGTTAACTTGAAGGGTAACAGCTTTTCCTATTTTATACTATCCACCCCTCTTTGCACTCCACTTCTAAGTTTCCAAATGGCCACTGCTTTTAAAAACAAAAATACAGCCTTTGTGATTCTTCTTCTGTCTCTGGGCTCCTTCTGATGCGATTTCCTCAAGGGCCTGTGAAGGACGTCTCCAAAGAGATGACATGGCTCTTTGAATGCAACCATTGTTTTGTAGCACTTCCCTGGCACAAACAGCTCAGCTAACAAACAGATTAAATTTTTAAGTGGGGAAAGGTCTATTAATCTATTATTAATTAATATTCCATATGCCGCCTTGGAGGCAAAGTGGGTCTTTTGAAGCCATCTGGTTTCTCATTGCACTGGAGGAAAGCTATTGTCTGTTGTAAGCTCTTGAAAATGGAGATGTGATGTGTATATGATCCAGATGTCTGGTTATCTCTGTTCCTGCAAATAAGGAAGCAGAGACAGCTGGGTTGCGGCATCAGTCTCATTGGACAATAATGTGACCGTTGCGTAAGATCTCATTTGCCCAAACTGTTCACAGAAACTAAAGTTCAAGTGTTGTCTTCTGTCCTATTTCTTGGAAAGATGAGATATTTTATGGGGTCTCTGCCACTCTTTTCCTTACATGTGTCCTGTCTCCCCTTTTTGGGACAGGACACTGCTACTTAGGAAACATGACCCAACATGAATTTCTCTTTGTGTAAACTGGGAGCATTACTTCACTGATGCGTACCGAGTTTGTAAGAAAAAAGATGATTAAGGTGTAACACTGGGATGTTACAGTAAGGATGGATGTATTAGTCATGAAATAAAAATCTACTGCTGCGACATGAAATAACTCAGGCTGTAGGAGCCCATGACATTAGTACTGAACATCCCAAATCAAATCCCGCAAACAGGCCTGGCAGGGGATTGCTGCGTTCGCCTCGGCCCCCCTCTGCTGTGTACTCTCCAGCTGTCACGTTCAAGAACTCGGGTTTTCCTTTTAGTAAGAGGAAATCATTGTCTTTGATATGATGAATTATTAGGATTATACTGTGCACTGTACAGAGAAATGTTAAAAAACAGCTCTAGAGGGCTTTCTGTTTGAACAGGAGTGCCAGTGATCAGGAGCAGAGAGATGCATGGGGGAACGCAGGCTTGAAGTCACCCACGTGTTGGTAGAAGAGCTAGGAATAAAGTGAAGGTTTGTTGTTCTGACCCCCAGATGTGTTCTACTTCACATTGTTAAATCTCTATGAATAACTCAAACCTTCCCAGAAATAATAGTAATAATAAAAAACCAAGTAAATGTAGTGTGTTTAAGGATGTTCTGATTGATGGAAGACTGGTGTGGCTGGTAATATAATATGGTTATCTCTGACATTTCCCTGGACATGGAACCCAAAGTGTGGTGTTACTCAGTTAACTGGTGTTCACCTACTTCACTTAGCTTTGCTCTTCCTCCAAGCAGCATTATCTACTCCACAATCTGAGCTTCGGAGACTAGATGCAAATCTTTCACCGTAATCGTGCAAGGCACTGACACCACAACCTGCAGATGGGCTGGAGAAGGCTCGAAGAGCCGTCAGCATATTGAGATTACTTTGAGAAACAGGTGCTGTGTCAAGGAGCCCGGAGCTTCTTCGTGGACCTGGTTCTTAAGTCTCCCCTACCTTGTCTGCATCATTCTTTTGTAGCTCCAGCTCCGTACTCGTCGATGAATTTTCCAACAGCGGGATTTTACCTGCAGCACTGTCTTCCCCTAAATCAACAGGCCAGACTGCAACAGAATTATAAACTCAGCATCAGGGAAAGCCATATTGCTCAGAGTGGGATTTGCATAAACTGTGCACTAAAAAAACCACTAATATTTAAAGTGTTATAACAAAGCAGAAAAAAAACACTTTCAAGCTGCATGACAACCTTATCAATATGCAAATTAGGTTCCAAAGACAATCTTCTACTGGATTACAGTAAATATTGGGGCGTAACTGTGGAGCATTAAATGGCAGATCCATATTCATTCCTTTTCATTTATTTTTTTAGTACAATGCTTAGAGACCAATTTTATTGCAATGCACCAAATCTATTGAGTATTCCGGTCAGCTGATAGCATTTTTAAATCATACTTATTTTGGCATTTCTTATTGAAAGCAATAGAAGAGCAACCAGTGGTGATAAATTTGTTTGTGGAAAGTAGCCTTGCTTGTCACAGTTGTACGCTGTTGTAACTAGGTCAAAATTACACTATAAATTTACAGATTTAGTGTCCTTTTTTCCTTTTTTTATTTTTTTTTTTTCCCTTTGGTAGTGACCAGCTTTTCATATCCTATGTGCAGAGGTTCTGTCAAGAGAGAATTGCTCTAAAATCTGTGGTTACTGTACATCAGTAAAGGGACAGTGTGGGATCTCGTAGGGGAAGAGGTGCTTTTACTGACTTCACCTTGGCTCGTGTGCCTTAACCTCACCAGCATCGAGGGTGGAGTTTGAAGGCTTGACTGTTACGGGCCACGTTGGATATGTGTGTCTGGTCTCTGCAGAACTCGGGTGGGTTCTCATGCGCTGAGCTTGTGGCTTGCAAATTCTCTACACCTGATATATTTAATAGCATGTAGTTGGTTTTATTTTGCATCATAATCAGGTAATATAATTATATACTTTGTTCTGAGTCATCGTTCACATATTTTATCTGCTGATAGCTGTTTGATGTTTGGACTCCATCCAGTACCAAGGGCACATCTATGACTGTAGGATTTGCACAGTTCTTGTCTGACTACGATTATTCTCGCAAAATCCCTACAGGGCTAAGGTAAGGAATTGGGCTTCTTTTCAGTCTGCAGGGCAGGACTCCCTATAAAGGAGGTCAGATTTTCCACAATGCTTTATGTGCTTAATAGGCAGGTAGAGAAATGGATTTTGCCAGCTCGTCATGGCAGTCTAGACCCTAACCTTGGCAAGTAACTTTGAAAAAAGCCACAAGATCTCAAGCAATGTTTTTAAGTACATGAATGTTTTTAAATTGTGACCTGTGGCCAGGTGAGAAGTCGATGTTAAAGCCAGATTTAGAACCCAAATCCCACTGCCTGTTCCTAAGGAAGGCCTCCTTACCCTATTGCTAGCATCAGTGTATCCCATAGAGACATACAATTTGGACTGAGTATCTGAGTGCTTTCTAATGATATATTCATCAATTGGACAAATGTTGTCATGTGCAGTTTGGTTTTTTCCCCTCACTCATCTCTGTTATGCCACAGTCATTGCCTGGAAGCACAGTTAAATAAATTGCTGTTATGCTAATGAAAAGCTGCACCCCAGAGTTTAGCTCATAGAAAGCACATGTTACCAGCAAATTTGATTTGCCCTGGTCCTTTAAGATCAAAAGCATTATCTTTATTTCTATAAATTTTAAGCATGTGTAACCCCACTGAATTAATTAGGTTACTCCTTTCATTGCACTGAAGCTGGCATTTGTAGTGCATGTCCGGTGTATGTCATTTATCTACGTGAGTGTAGCGGGATATGCATCAGCTGCTGCTGCATCTTTATATTTTCCTTCTGAGTAAGGGTATGAAAGTGAAAATTCATATGTGCTTTAAATTGTAATCTCTGAGGATTTGTTGCATATGAAGCAATAAACGACTGCTGTAATTGACTAAATGCCACAGCACAGCAGTTTGTTTTAATTATGTTGCAAAGGAATGAATATTATTGTTCTTGTAGTTCAACATCACAAGAAAAGAAGAAAAGAAAATTGTATCTCTCTCTCCTTGAGAGAATTTAGTAACAATATATTGCTTATCGTTGAGGTTTTCAGGGCAGCAGAATCCAGAAAGAAAACATGGTGAGGAACCAATTTAGAGAGGCTGTACAAAAAGCCTCATCCTAAAAAAATAAATTCAAAAGTCACAATGCCTCTCTCATCTTGAGCTCTGACTGGTGCTGGTTTCACTTGCCAGTGTCTGCAACAGGGAATATTGGAAAACCTGGCAGTTTTAGGTTGGTTGGGTTGGGTTTTTTTAGTAGGCTTAGCCAGGAAGGGTTGGGATGAAGGTTGATGGTTTGCTAGTGTGTTGTGAGGGTAGCCCTCTTTTCTGCTTTGAGTCCATCTGAAATCTGTGTCATAGCATTCAGGGCTTGTCTTGGTCTGCTAACCATAAACAACTAAAAATCCTGAGTCAGGTCTCTAAAAATGCCGCGTGAATATATAGGTATTTTAAAGGTTTTCTTAATGATAACAACTTTTTCATTTTGTGTGGTCTTCCCCCTTTGAGCTGGGAGTGTTCCACCCAGGCCAGGTTTTCAGGATCTTTTCTGCCACTATCGGGACATGAGATGCCATTTCCTTTCAAAATGAAAACAGAACATTTCATGCAATTTCGTGATAACGGGAATGCTTTTTCATTAAAAACTTAGCGGGGGAAAAAAACCTTTGCAGGAAACATCTGGAGATTCAAAATACAGTCTGTAGGACTGACCACTTTCAGGTGCAGTTTTAGTTCACGGTCACTGCTCTGAAGAGTGCCATTTCTTCCTGGAGAAACAAAACTGAGAGACTTTGCGGCTGGTCGTGGCAGCTCAATATTCCGTGCACTGTACTGGTTCAGGCACAGTCACCTTAGGACAAGGACTGAGAGGTCTGCAGCTTTTCTGTGCCTCGGGTGATGTACCATCTCTTAGGTGACTTGGGTTGGGGATTTTTGTTTTGCTTTTAGCTCTGTGCACAGACGTGAGGTAGGTGACTGTCTTAATATCGGATTGCCTGTTGTCCGTCACAGCGCGAAGGGCCCAGGTACTCTCTGATCAAGGGCCAATAAATGTCATTGTGGAGATTAAATGTGCCATTTTATAAATTTGATTAGGATGAAGTGAAGCATTTTTAAATAACAAAATCAGAGCATCTCTGAAAAGTCAAAAAGCATAATTCTCAATACAACAGCAGTGGGCTGGGATGCTAGCAAAACTCACTTAGAAGACTATTAATGGAAATCATTGACAGAAATAGGAAAAGCCTGAGGTTAAGAAACAAAACAGTACCTTAGCCATTAGCACATCAGTTAAAGCTGATGGAAAGAAACTATTAAAATTATCCATGAACTGAAATAGTGAAAGAAGGAAGAATGGAGCTAGTGACATGAGCTCTGTGTATTCTGTTTAGGGTGTAACAAAACAGTTCAGGTGACAGCGGGGTATAACTCTCACCGACTCTGTGGGGATTTCAGGTTCCTGTGTTGTGTGGGTGTTTAAAAAGTTTTATCCATCATCCACAGAACATACCGGGTTTCCATTAATGCTGGGAGAGAAAAGAATACAGGAAGCTGAGGGAAAGAAACGTTCTTCAAATTTACTGGTTAAAGCTGATGCTTCTAATTGTAATATTTTTTTCAACAGTATAGTTCATTCTTTGTCTTTTATGCGTCCTTGGTCTCATTTGGTTTCCTTTGGCTTCCCAGATGCACAGGTATTGCTCAGCTTACTTAAGCCTAGCACAATCTCAGCTGTTTACTGCACCTTTCAGAATGTTTTCCTGTATAAATGATCTTGCCAAGAAATAAAGTATGTTACAGCAAATCCCTCTGTGGGTTTATACAGAAACCCTCTGGTCAAAAGGGAAATGCATGTGGTACTCTGTTCCTCCTCAGCTCTGTTCTTTCAGACTTTCCTGCCCGTGTCTGAAAAACGTGCAGCACACCACCAGGAACTTGGTGAGATTTCCAGCGTGAAGAACAAAGGATCTTATTAGAATGAAAGAGCAAGCTGTAGGATTTTGTGTGCCTTGCTTCAGCTGAGGTGTATTTTATTTGGAAATGACATGGTGTGGTTGGAAGAATATTGTCAAACATCACATTTGTCTCATTCATGCTTTCAGTACACACACAAATAAAGGGATGGAAAAACAAATACAGAATCTCCCAGAAGAGAGACAGAGGTGATTTCCTCTGAATATTTTCATTAGGATTAATATAGCAGCTTGCAGGTTCTACAGAAATAACAACAGGCTTAAGTAACAAAACCCAACACACACCTTTCTCCAAGCAGCCAGATGAAATCTCACCTGGTAATAACGTCTCTCTTGTATTTCAGATTCAGTCTGTAAGAAGCGAGTAGGATAGAAATAGCTTAGATTCTGAAGTTTAGTAAATTCACGGATTAGCTGGTTCCAGTCCTGAAGCCATGCGTGCACAGAAGGGCAGCAAGTGGACTTTGCATCAAATAAGCCCCTCTGTTCTGAGGGCGTAAGTGGAGACTAGATCCTACGCTGACCCTCATGTTATACGAAGCAAACATTTTCAAAGGACCTGAGTGAAAGCCTGTTAGTTAACATGAGCCTCTCCTCGTGTTTCAGAGATTTGAAATCAGCATCCTCGTGCAGATTTTAAACAACCTTGATGTTATATATCATATACTCTTGATGTATCACTAACATCTGTCTCATTTGGTGCTCAGGAATTTTACCAACAGAGCACAGGCATTTCCTTACACACATGGCGGGCAAAAAGACCCCTTGAAATTAATTTTTGTCACCTGGCCTAAAAGGCTTAGGCACAGATGCATTTTGCAGTAATCATTTCTAAATTATCTATAAATGAAGACATTCCTCACATAACTATATTCATCTTACAAGTCCCAAATGTCATCTGTGTTAACTCTTGTAAACTATAGAGTAATGAAGATTTTGACTTTTTGTATCTTAGCTTTGTCCTTTTACATTTTATTTAAATAGCATATGGGATTTTTTTTCTAATTGAGCATGTATTTTTTTTCCATTTTATTTTCTAAAACAATCGTATGGCTGACCTTGGCCTGATTTTCTTTCTTTCTAGCTATCTACTTGTTCTTTGTCTAAAGTACACGTGCTTACTTGCAGTTAACAGACATGGATATATTTTTGTGCAAAGCCGTACAGTATCTACCAATAAACCAGCATCACGGATTCAATTTCAGATAAAGCATCTCCTCTTGAAGAGTGGAATGTAACAGTGGTGGCTTTGCTGTCTGGGCATGGCGTGTGGTTTTCTGTGATCCCAAACTCTAAGGGGGCGGAAGAGAAGTTTGCAGGGTGGCTGTCACTTTTTTGCCTCACCTATGGATGAAGACAATGCATTTTCTATATCAGTAGTAAATGGCAAATCCAAAGTGCTTGTCTGAAATCTGGGATACCCAAAAGCAAGTGAGAGAAGACTCTAGAGCTTTAGGCTCCAAATCACTTATGTGACTTTGGTTTTGTAGTGTAACAAAAACCAGGAATAGGTGCCATTACTTAGTCAAGAAGTCACCACCTTGTATTCACATCTTTGTATTGCTGAGTCCTATTCCAGCACAATCTTGAAATGAGATTCAGAGTATCATCTCTATAATTAAGTTTATTAATCATTCACATTTAGGAAGCTAGATTCAGTGACAGAAAGTAGAAGTTGGGTGAATTTCAGGCAGCATATTTCTCCCAAATCTGTTCTCCTGCCAGAGCAGTAACTCACTGACATCGCCATTAGTACACCTGCGCACAAGTTGTTCTGGGCTGGAAACAGTGGTGAGAAAGGTACACGTTTATTTCGGAGCAAGTTTTCCACTTAAATTAAAAAGCCTAAGGGAGCAACGGGAGCTCCCGGGGCAAATGAGAGGTGCTGGATTGCTGTTGTCTGTGTGAGAGCGGGTGACAGGTCAGGTCAGGAATGAACTTGGAAGGGCAGCAGGCTGGGAAAGAGCCTGCATTTGCCTTCCTCAGTGCTGTATTTGCTGAGGTCATGGTACATTTCCTGCTTGCCCTTTCCTTTTTCTGCTCAAAATCAAGGGTGTTGCCATTAGTAGATATTTCCATCTATTCTAAAACCATCAGCAGTATGGAATAGACCTGTAGCCGGGATAACAAGTGGAAAATAAAGATGGACATAACAGACCCCTGGGGAATGGCAGACAAAATATCCATGTTGCATAACATTTATATGATATCCTATAAAATAGATATTCACAGGATAGACTATTATAACAGAATTGGAGTCTTTATGAAGTACGTTAAAACATTGCTTACAACAAAATCTGAACTCATGTCTCCCAGGGAAGATGATTATTTAAGTAAATTATCTGAGCCTTTGAACTAAAACAGCAGAGTCTGTGGGCGATTTCCAGTTTTCCAACAACAGCTGGTGACTCCACTTTCATCTAAACCAAAGTTAAAGAAAAGTCTTTCTGCCTTCTGTTTAGTGCAGTCATCTCTTGCAAAAGAAAAAAAAAATAAAAAAGCTCTGTATTCAGGTTGGTTAAAAAAAGGAAAGCCTTTCAGCTCATCTTTCTATTTTCTGGCAAATGTTAGTCCAAACAGACACATGCCGTGTATACATAATTCAGACTCTCAAGAATTCTTTGGAGTTGATTTCTAAAGCATTTCTGGTACCTCTTAAGTTTTAAATACATTTTAAAATTATGATCCAGAAACAGATTGTCAAGACTTGTACTGTCTGTGTAATAGCAAAAGCATGCAATACTTATGTTATCTAAAACTTTTTATTCTGAGGTGCAGGTGTTGAAAAAGAATAGGATGCTTAATAGCTGAGGGAACATAATGAGAACAATATTTTCTTGTTTCTATTGTATTCATCACCATGGTGTCCAGGCACACTTTTATGATGTCTGAGAAATAAATAATTCTTTAGGAGCTGAAGCAGTCATATTTACCTTGAACTGATCCAAGATAGGAGAGAAGTGGGATACCATACAGACTTAAAGAACCATGGTCTTCTACCCCAAATTCTTGATTAGCTTTTAGGGAAGGGCTTTGTACCTGAGTACTGCTGGAAGAGTAAAACTAGTCCATCCGTGATTGAGGTTAATGGACTAGATGAATTATCAGAGATCACTTACAATCCTAGCAAATCTTAGATATTAAAAATTCATTAACAGAGAAAATCAAAGAAAACAAAATATTTTTTCCAAGTAAGGTAAGAAGAAAAAAGTATATGGGAAGATCTAGTAAAGCAAGAGTCACATCAATATTCTTATGAGTGAAAACTAGAAACAAGACCGGCATCAAACGAATGTGTATGATTTGTTAGGCCATTAGCAAATACGTGTAATGCATAGAATTTATTATCCTTTATTTTCCAAATTCAGGCCATAATAGGGCCACGTTTTCTTAGGAATACCTTCTCTCTTTTTTCCTCCCGTAACACTCCTGCATGGAGAGCTCTCGCTGAAAGTCTGCAAAGCCAATATGCTTTCAGATCACATTCTTACCTTCACATCCCACATACGAATTCCCTCTCTTGTAATACCTTCAAAATACTTTCATTGTAATTTAGATTACCTGTATGTTAAGAATACTGCTTATAAACACAGCGCTCTCATTCTGATCTTTTGTTACCCTCAATTATGTGCTGCATCCAGCTAGGGTCTTTTATCCTATATTTAGTCTGCCAGCTCCTTAGCTCAAGGATAATTTTTTCACCTCATGTTTATACAGTGCCTAACACAGTATTCACATGAGGCCACGTTTATCGGTGAAAATCTGCGTGGAGTGAAAAGGTGGCAGCATGGTATGGAAATCCAAATTCACACAGGAGAGACTGAGGAGTGGGGTAGCATAAGCAATATAAAAGGAGAAGAGGTAATTTTTATTATTGTTCATAAGAATAACATCCTGTCTGCTATTTAAGAAGTTATGATTAGGAAAGTGATCCAAAAGCCCTGGAAAGGACACATGCTCTGGAAGCAAAGTGAAACAGTTTCCTCCTCAGTTGATTTCCTTCATTGTGGCAGATAAAACCTCCCATAATCATGTTTTACTAAAGCCGTGGCTCAAGGTACACTAAAACAGTTATTTTCTCTGCCTTGATCTGGAGCATTCAATTTAATCTCTATCTTGTTAAGAACAAAATAATAATTAAAAGAAGAAGGGGAGGGGGGCTTAGTTTACAAGGCCAGATCCGGCATACAGCTGAGTAATTAGAGTGCCCTAAATATAGTGGTTTGCCTATCGCTGCAAGATGACTAACTTTCATCAGATGTGTACAAGCAGAGCACTACAGAGCTTTTAACATTAAAACTGTCACTACCAACTCAAGGTGTTTCTAACAGTCACATCAAAGGAAAAAGCTCCCACAGTGAGATCAGGAGCTGCACAGTCCACAGCCTGGCTTTGTTATTACGCTGTTGTGCAAAAAAAGCTCATTAAAGTTGCATTACAGGAAGGTAACAATAAAAGATTTCATTATTCCTCTTCTAGTCTGATGCCACCCCCACCTCACCATTTCCACCCCTCCGGAAAAAAGAATTAAGCTCAAAGAACAACAGATGCTCTTTGAAATGAGTATGTATTCAGAGATAATGTGTGAACAGTGGGATACAGCAGAATTAAAAGTCAAGGTGTGAAAAAGAAGACTTGTTGGATAGGAGGACTCACAGTAGGGGAGTGTGTGCGTGTATAGAGGTGTGTGTATACGCATACTAGAATGGCCTCGTTACTATTGCTTGGGATAAATTCACTTGAGGTAGAGTAGAAATCAAATCACTCCCATTTTATCACGACAGAGTTGAGTTGCGAGGAAGTAATATATTGCCAAAGGTGAGGAGAGTTCTGCTCTGTGCGCAGGAGCATCCCTTCCAGGTGTGTTCGGGTTTGTCTTAGCAGGAGAATCTGTTGAGTCACGGTGCAGCCCGCCTGGTCTTTGAACCAGGGGAAACAAGGACGAGGCAACACAGATGTCTCCGTGCTGGGTCGTTGCTGAGGTAAAAGGGCAGATGGAACTTGGGAAGAGTGAGGAGAAAGAGAATACAGGTAGAAATAAATGAGCAGAGGGAAGAGAGAGGATGGTAGCCACCAAAATACGGGTTTGGAAGTCCTGAATCCCAAGAGCACAAAAGCAAAAAGGAGCCTCGTTCTAAAGGTAACAGCCCTTGCACATGCTTCACAAAATAATCCAACCAATGGCAAGGAAGTGTTTCTCTAGAGAAGAGGTACACCGAGTTAGCTAAAGGACGCGCTCCAGCTGGCTTGCAGCCTTTGGCCACTCCCTTCAATAGCACCCAGCGTAGCTGACCTGCCCGCAGGGTGGTTTGGATCAGGGACACACGCCAGCAGCTGGATACGCCGCCAGTACGAGCTGCAGGCTTGAATTTCTGCTGGGGAGCGCGGGTGTCTGTCCTGTTTATCTCGCCGCTCTGCCGTTTTATTGCTCACTAGAAATGCAGCCAAAGTCAAGGCAGTGTGCTGATAGCGTGCTTTATTTGTCTTCCTCAGAGTTAATAATGGACTTGGAGAAATGAGTTACGGTGCTCATCATCAAAATTAAAAGGCCTTGCTGTTGGAAGACCGTGGTTGTGTGTTCCTGGCCAAATGGCAGTCCTCTGAATTTCCTTCCCTTCCCAGCGATTCAGCCCACGCGCCCGCTTTGGTGGCTTCCCTGATCGACTTTCACGCTTTCCTTGGTCCAAGGAGCAGCCTGGCAAAGAGCAGCCCTCATCAGAGTGCAAAATGTATGGCACTTTTAATTGTGCTGGAAGTTCAAGGCTGTGTTTTAGTCTGCGGTAGGTAACGGTGGTGGAGATCTACGTGACAACCCGACCTTGATGCGTTTTCCTTTACCCCTTGAATATTAAGAACTGAGTGCATATGTGACCTTTATGAAAAGGCTTGGAGGATCCAAATTTAGCCCCTGTTGGGGAGATGCTCAGACTGCAGTAGCTTTTACCCTCCCCC
>KL280210.1:15337-29393 GCA_000699545.1 Podiceps cristatus | reverse complement strand
CTGAGAATGTGCTTTGCATTGTGTAGAAACAATCAAGGACAGAAAAGAGCCACAAATATTCACATTAGGCAGTTTAATGTTGGAGACTATTTCACAGGATAGGTTTAAAATAATAGATACCCATGGAGTAAGAACTCTGGGAAGAACCTGAGACAGTTATTTCCTGAGGAACAGAAACCTTTCTGTACCATTAATGGCATCTGTTACTTCTGCTCTACTAGTTCCATATTGTTTCCTCTCCTTAGACCTGAAGGAGAAAAATAAAGCCTTTCTAGGGAGAATGGAAAAAAAAAAATCTCTTTAACTTAATTCAATAATAGTAATCTTGCTTATTCCAAGTTCCATCGTGGTTACTTGGCCCTCTGAATAGCATTACAGAACAATAAGTAGCACATTTTCAAAGAAAAACCTTGTATCTGGGCCATGCAGTATGAAGCAGCAAGAAAATGGCAGAAAGATTTTAGCCACCTGAGGTAGAGAGAAAATTAATCCCTTGAAAAGAGCTTGTCTGGGCTCTATTATTGCCATTATGAAAGGCACATTTAGTGAAAGAAATAAATTGGTTATTACTCGTCCATTAGTGAACAGCACAGACTCAACGTAAAACACAGTTGCTAAACAGAAAACAAGTTCTGCAGAGGGTATTGGGTTGATAACCCCATTACAGCTAATGACCTTGAACACCGTTCAGACTTAGTTTAATGCTCCAAAACTTGTCGGGCACTGCTCTGTTTTTTTATTTAATTAACTCTCAACATTCTTACATGTCATTATAAAATACCAGAATAAATATCTCAAGGCTGCTTAAATTCAAGCAGTCTTCATTTATTGCAATATCTCTTATGGACATTGGATTTAGAAATCTCAGCTAAGATATTTGAAATAGCTGTTTGAAGCAGAATATTTAATTTTGTGATGACACATAGAATTCAGTTTGAAGGCACAGTGATTACTTACAGTTCAATAAATATCCCAGCATCTTTCTATGATTAAGGTGTGGTTAACTGTGAACATTTCTCCTTGTTTGCTTGTAACTTCTTTTCTCTCTACCGTCTATTTGTTCTTTTTAAAATTCTGTCTTCTCTGCAGTTTCACCTAAAAGATTTGCTCGAGAGTGCCCTTAATCTGGTTCCCGAACACACCCCAAAAGGCTAGCTTAAATTCCATAATAGCTGCAATTTATGTTATCTTGACTATTCTGGGAGCTGGGCTGAATCTTTAGTGCTGTGGTGAAAGGCAGAAGCTGAAATTACAATTCCTGGGGTGCCGAACCTAATCATTTTGTTCTGCTCATTCAGCCAAGTTCTACTCATGCAACCTGACTGCACAGTGGAGCTGGCCAAGTAGCAGCCTAGATCTGGCCCGGGGGATGAGTTAACCTACGTCCCTGAAACAGAACAGCAAAACTTGCAGGTTAGAAGTGGACGAAGAGATCTGTCAGAATTCCTACCCCATTGAAATTGCTCACAAGGAAGAGGAAAAAGAAAGCAAGAGATAGGATGTGGTAGTGTCCCGGGGCATGTGGCAGTAAGAGGATATCCACAGGCCACTGGTGAATTGCAGTAACATTGTCCCTGAGTGATTAAAAATAGGGTACAAACTGTAGCTGGACAAGGGGAGAAAGAAAAAAAGAAAGTGCTTAGACAGGCAATGCGGGGGGGGGGGGTGGACTAGGTGATCTCCAGAGATCCCTTCCAACCCCTACCATTCTGTGATTCTGTGACAAGCTGCTTAATCAAGAGCTAGAGCAAAGTGCTAAAAGACATTTGCTTCTTGCACACATTGCAATAAGGATCGCATAAAGGCATACAAAGCCTGTAGGTAGATGGGTGGACTTAAGGAACTGTGGTCAACACTAAACTTTTCATAGCATCAGAAAGCATTAGACTTCGTCATTATGTTCATCTCTAAATGGAAAATTTGTTGCTTTAAAGCAGCACAATTGCCCCAATACTAATTGTATAGATACTTCCTGGTAAGGAGGATAACAGAACTATAACTACAGAAATATTCTGTAATAAACACTCTGTCAAATATATAGAAGTGCATGTTAAGGATTTTACCATTACGAGGAGGGCCAAAGGGTGGAAATTGGTCTGTCTGGGACAAGTCGTGGAGAGCATATATTAACAGGCCCACTTTTTGTGGAGAGACGTTAGGGGAACTTAAGGGCAGGTGGGGGCCTGGAATGAGGGGCTGGGGACATAAAGAAATAAAGGAAATGTAATGTGAACATAAGGGACATTAAAGTGCAGAAGTGGAGGGGTAGGATGAAGGGATAAGGAATGCTATGAGAATTAACATAGTTATAGGAAGAAGGATTTAATGGAGCTGTATAGCTCATCCTCCACTCAATAACATTCAGTAACTCCAAGCCATTCACCATGACTTTGTCTGGATTACAGTTTAGCTATACCACGGATGAAGAGGACAGCCAGTATCTATCCTTGCAGGGTTTATTAGCTGACATGTGAATAATATGTGATGCCAGATGAACACGGTCATGCCAGTTTCCAAGGCCAAATGTTAGTCTAGAGAGCATAGGTTTGCATGGAACCAATTTGGTTTCTTGTTTTGCTGATGCATGATGGCAGTGATATTCTCACATGCTTGAATATTTTCTCGTACTCCATTATGAACATGAACATTTTTCCTTTCACTGGGTTATCTCAGACTCAAAAAATGGAGCACAGATTATCTGGTATACCCCAGTGTGGGTTTTTTTACTCCTAAGTAGCTAGCTTGGAAAAAATATTCCTGAAAAATCCTAAAATTGACCAACATTAGCAGACAGCTGTGTTTTCACAGTACAGTCAAACTCTCTTTCAGTTTTAAATATGAGCTGCCCAAATAAGAGGAATTTAGTTGTAATTTACACCCACAGCATGACACAGCCTTTTAAAATCTTTATTGTCATCTTCCACCAACGCCACAACTTGCATTACTTGTAAACAGGCCTTTTCCAAATTGAAGGAAGAAATATGAAAAATAGCCATTTTGCCAGTTCAGGCAGGTCCCCTCTCAAGGGCCCACAATGAACATTTCCTTATGTTACTTGCATACAGTTAGCATACCTACAGTACAAAGGCCAAACTACTCTTGCCTTACCCTTGACAGTAATCCTTTTTAACCTGATATGAGTGAGCTGGGACCTTAGGCTGCAGCCATACGAGTCTTATCTCTAAGCAAGACATATTAACTATCTAGGCAGCAAACACAAAGGAACAGAAAGTTCAAGCTTTGTCTTACTCAAAGCAAATTATTAGTTCCACATTTTCTGTGAAATTTTGATGACAACAGTGAAGAACTGTCACGGATAAGTATCGTGTAGTGATGCTAGTTTGTACAGAGTCAACTTAAAGGCATATTGTCAATTTAAAAGCCTCTCTTCTGCGTGATTTTTTAAAGTCTCCAAATGTTACATGCAACTTTTTATATTGCTAGTACTGCATGAGACTGAAAGGGAAAAAAGACCTATTCAGTTTTGCTGCAAACTATGCAAACTCCTTTTATTATATAGCTATTGTTAGTGCTTCCTTCTGTCTGTGGTTTTCCCTATCGTTTGTGTGTCTCTTTAAAAAGACAAAGACATGAAAATGGAACACCAAAAGCCATATGAGCTATCTGTCTGTTTATGGTTCCTGACTCTATTAGAGTTTGAATCTGATAGGAGTCAACCCGAGGTCTCACATCATTTTCATGGACTGTTTGTGCATTTTATATTAGATTACTGGGTTAAAAAAAAACCCTGATGCTGAGACCAATGTTTTGGTCTGCTGTCTGGTAGCCAGCTGCCTTAATGACTTAGAGAATCAAGTTTCCAGCTGTTTGTCCTCCTTTTGTCCTCCAGGCTCTTCTTTTGCCCCTCATACAGAGGTTCAGATTGAAGAAAAGATGAAGCAGGTGCCTGAGCCTAGGAGCAGTAAGCTTCCACGTTCTATTTTATCATTCAGGTTAAAAAAGCCTGAAGCCTCAAGACTCCTCCTTTGTAGTTTGGAGATTTTATCTTTGGCCTTTAAGCAAAAAGTAAACAGCGGTATCAATGCCTCCTCCTTTTATGATATTTTTAAATAAAAATGATGGTGATACTGTATCAGATAGTGAACTTAATTATGCCAGTATGAGATAGGCATGTAAAATCTATCAAAGACCTTCACATAAAGGTCTTGTAACAAATACTGTATCCATCAAGGAACTTAAGATCTGAGATATTTGTGAATGAGCTTTGAAAGAATATATGCAGAATAGTTAACTTGACAGATTCTTGGATATCTAGGGTAGCAGAAATTTAAGTAACAAAGCAAATGCTATAGCGGAAATGGATAAGCTACAGAGTCTCAGGTAGTTACACAAACCTTCTATGGATTTTTTGTCTTGGACTTAACTGAAAAAATCTTAAATAAATATCACATTGCACTTCATATTTTTTTATAAGTCCCAGTCTTAATCTCTATGTCTGTATTGAAAACTTATTCCTTGTGAGCTTTTTGATTAGCTTTGGTTGGATAGGTATATTCCTGCACTAAATTTATATCTGTCTACATAGCTGTGTTTGTTGGTCAGGTGTTCTAGCACTATAGGAAAATATGTATCTGTGTAGATGTCACAGGACATTTAAGCTTCACATTGGTCCTCAAGGTTTTAAGAAGTAATTTGGACGTAATTATACCTGATTTAATTAAATGGGACTTAATACATGGTGTAATTGTTCCATACTATAAGAGAGAAGAATGGATAAGATCTTTCTGTGAAGGTAAAAAAAGCCCCCCTTTCTGGGTCCAATACCAAGATGGTTCTGCAATCGTCTCAGAGCCATTAACAGGCTCACATTAAGAGATGTGAACCCAGGCTTTTTGTATGGTCAAAGCTCGGAAAACCGTTTTGGTCAACTGTTGGGATTGCAGCTGGGAATTCATCTTGAATGTGTAAGACAATCTGCCATGCACAGCTAGACCAGAGTTTTGGAATAGAAACAGAAACTCCTGTAGAATCGGGAATTGTGGGCAAAGCAACAAGGGACTGTCAGCTTCTGATTCACAGATGGGCAACTTCTCCTTACAGACTTTTGGTTCATATATTATAGACAAATAATAATTTGAAGCATTTGAATGTATACACACAAATAAAATCCCTTGTCAGACATGTGGGATATAAATAAGGCAACCTCAGTAGTTCAGTTCATAATTCTTAGAATCTTATCCTAAAATGCCATGAGGAGTTATGGGAACTTTGGGTGGAAAAAGTGTAAAGGTGAATCTGCCTACACATTACCATGGAACAATGGTAACACAACTGGAGTACAAAGCTCCTGCATAGAAAAAAATGAGATCTCCAGGGTGGCACAGCAATAAAAAAGGGTGTCTGAACAAATGTTCCCATTGTATTCATGCAGATCCCTAGGTGAAGACTTTTTTATTTCCTCCCTGCTAAGACCTTGCTATACATCTGTCCCCTGGTCTTCTCCAAGGTCACCCTGTGGCTGCCTGTGCAGTCTCTCTGGACTGGCTCTGCATCTTCAGTCCTATTCTCTTCTCCCTGCATATCTCACCTTGCACATGAGAAGTCCCCCAAGCAACTTAGGAATTTCTAAATGCTTTCAGGAAAGGAGCAATCCCTGCCTGCTTCAGCTGGGTTTCATTTGACCCTGATAGCAGGCTTCCTGCCTCTCCACAGCCCTCTCTTAACAGAACAAAATAAGGCATACACTAGCACATACTAGACAGCGAACAAATAAATCACTCACTGTAAATTGCTAAAGTGGTCTTCACTGGTCAGTGTTTATTCCCCCACTCAAAGAGCACGAATATGGCCTCTGCAAATAAGCTGCTGGCAGTAAGGGAATTCTCTTGCTACCTTGGAAAGATAGTGAGGGATCCTTGTCCCCACAAATCCATAATTTCCCCAACATACTAGAGGATCATTGCTTTTAAGAAAGTTTTGTACTCTGCAGATTTTTTGCAAATAAGACATTTTAGGCTAAGTGTCACTAGTTTTCTTCCCTCTCTCCTCTTTGTCACTAGAATCTCTGCTGACCCTTGACATTTACACATCCAAATAATGAATTTTCTCTTTTTTTTTTTTTTTCCTATAAATGTGATGAGTTTCTGACCTTTCAAATTACAAAATTTAGAAACAGTCTCATCTTTGAATTTCTCTGCCATTATCCATTTGCAGTACAAGGTTATTTATGTGTATGTCTTTAACTGTTTTATTTAATGCCAGAGCCATTATTATTTCCTTCCCTTTCAGCTGATGCACATATTCAGTTAAAAATCAATTGTGTGCCACATCCGCAAACATACCCTCAGTCTTATTTCCTCTCCTTTATATTTTCCCCTCTTTGCTTGGATAGTTAAACTTCCATTAATACCACTCAGGACATCTCAATGTTTTTTTTAGAAGTTCCATTATTTCACTGTCCCATATGTGGCAAGATGACCTCCTACATAATGTTCATAGAGCTATTTATCCTACAAAGCTATAACCTCAGTCTATAATGTCCCTTCACTCTTAATTTCATAAATAAATTTTGATAGCTGTGTCAAGTGCAGCTCCAAGTGCTTTTTTGTTGAAAGTTATTTTAAGAGTTGATAGTTTTTGAATAAATGATAAGTGTTAGCAGATTTGGAATCCACAGATCTATGCCTATGTTTATTCATGTATGAGAAGCTGACACTTGTCACAGGGAGTATTAAAATACAATGCTGAATCTAAATGCCATTAAAGTTTGGAAAGAATGAGATCTGGGTTTTGTAAGCACCTATAATTTGTTAAACCAAAGGCAGATATTAACATCTACTCTGTTCCTGGTGATGGAACGGTATTTATTGAATAATAAATAGTAGAAGTACAGCTGAATTCCTGCTCCCTGCAGTGAATTTATGTTACATATGCAGCTATGATGCAAGGCAAAGGCATTCAGCTAATTGCTCATATGTCATAAATGCAAGAGGACAGGTAAAACTAAAATCTATAAACATTTTTGGTGACGACTGACAAGATTCAAGCCTGCTGTTGGGATTTTTTTTGTTAAATACTTTTTTCTTATAGTTCATCTTCAAAAATATGTTTCCTTCTTACCCTTTAATGTGAATATCCCAGGTTTAGGTGTCAAAGTAGATTTCATTTAAGCCCATATTTTTGCATTTTTCTTTCCATGTATGACTTATTTATTTATATAGAGTTTTTCTGAATATCACACATTTATATAGAGGCACTTTATAGAACTTACCTGTCCTTAAACAGCTGCTCATATAGCTCTTATTTAAATGTGATATATAGCTCATCTCCATTTCAACCGTGTGTTCTTTGTCTCCTCTCCCCAAGAAAGTAATTTACATTTTTTATATGCTTACCCTTCTCCTTTTTCTGGTGCAATTACATTCATATGCTTTTCCCCTTAAATATAAATTTAAACTCTTCTTTACTTCTTCTGTTTGTCTTAATAATCATAATTGATTCATACCCAGTTGTCATGTACCCTAAAGTGCTTTGTCTTGCCTGGCATGTGGCAATGCAAGCAACTGAGTTTCTTTTACTATATCTGGTTTTGAAGACAATAAATAGAATACACAGAGCTTCTTGCGATTTTTGTTGTTGGGATTTTTTCATCTACATGTGATCTAATCTTTATTCTCTGTGTTGTATTCAAAACTTAAAAGGTTCCTGATAAATTGAGTAACAGCATAATTAATTACCTGCCTTTGTTTCCTTGCTTTATTGAATTCATATAGGTGGTAGCAATTGTAAGTTCTGGTAGGGCAACCATCTTACCAATATTTATATATTTATGTGACAACATCCTTCTAATTTATGTGAATTAATAATTTAGAAATTGTTATTAAAAATGTAGGTATCAAAATCTGATTCCATCATACACTAAGTCCATTCTCCATCTTTTACTATGTTTTCTGTTGATTCCTGCAGTTAGTCCCCTGAAGGTGAAAAGCAACCCTTGGTACAGCTCTGATTTCAATTAAATGAACCTGTTCTTTCTCCTGTGAATAGACCTGCTGTTGCCACTGAAAGTACTGCATGAATGTTCTTTGGATAATCTTTCAAAGATGTATATCATTCCATTTACTTCAGTTGCATCCTTCTAGAGGCAGTTCAGTTAGGGAGGCAGACCTGAAATTCTCTCATATTAATGATTGTAGAGTCCAAGGGAACTGCACTTCTAACTTAAGGATCTCTCTCAATGGCTTACAGCTGATAGCTGAGCAGGATGAATCTGAATCCAAAGTCCAAACCCAGACATTGCCCATGGATTCAGGCAGTGCTCACAGCTAAGGCTCTGACGCAGAGCAGAAGTCTTTGGGTGTATTCATGTGAAGGAAAGAAATAAGGAATATGAAAACTCAAGCTTTCCTCCCTCCTTCACCCAGTAAATCCATACCCTAATAACTCAATGTTGTCTGCTATGTGTTCCAAGCTTAACTGCCAGACTAGCCATAAACTATACTGAGAGAAAGGCTGTTAATTTTCAGTTCAAGTGGTTAACACTAAACACATCAGAGAAATCTAAGCACTACACTGTGTATTAAGGTGCTTAATATCTGAGTAAACTGTGGGAAAATGTTTCAAACTAGCATTTAGTTTTGGAAACTTCTGCTTTTATTATTTCAGACCTGAAGAAGACTACATGTGCCTGAAGTTCTGTTTAATTGCTTCAGACTAGTCTGGATGATGTAGTAAAAATATTACTTCCTTCTGCAAGCACTGTTCTGTGTACGTGCTGAGACCACCACGGTTTACAGCAAAGCACTGCTGAACTGCTACATCAAGTTTAATTTGATTTCCTTTGCTTTTTCACCTTCAACATGTACAAGATCAAGTGAAGAGGAACGGACAAGTTCATGTTCAGTGTATGCCTTTTGACTTGCCCTCTGCTTGCCTGTTTTGCTTCTGAGAAGCAGGAAACAACCACTGTATTAGAATTGTGTTAGTTAAAGTGATCATTGATTACTGTATCAGCAAGTATGTATGCCAATATTTCCAAAGTAACACTGCTTTTCCTAGTTTTACAGTATCAACACTTTTGCATATGAGAAAATATTTTTGGTTTAATTAGCCAAAAAAATTCAATATTGAGTCCTAAAGGAATAAATTCTACACAGTGTTATCTGCATACCCTCCTTTGAATATATCAGGAATACCCCAGTTTATATGGGGGTAAAAGTCTACAATCAGTGTATTATTTTACTCAAATGAAAAGATATTTTTTCCCCTTAAATGTCATTGTTTATTTTTTTTTATTATCACTGATGTTGTTACTTTTAAATGCTTTTCAGAAACTGAACACTGATTTTGTTCAGTGTGAGATATATTCGGTTTTCACTTAGAACATATAGACATCTTTTAGTTCCTCTAAAAAATAGAAAAGCAGTTTACAGCTGCAATCAAAGCAAACTTCATCTACAATTTATTATTTCTGTGACTCACCAAACAAGCATAATAAAAGATTTAATAATTTAATATTCCACAGAAGTCTTGTTTCTTTGTATGGCTGGGTTCTCTCTCTCTCACATTCTTAACTTTATGAAGCTCAACCAGTTCCAGGGACAGTTATTCCTCAGTTACTGTGTTCTGAGTAAGAAGAAACCCGTGCAACCTCAGCAAATAGTGTCTGTCAGCCATTTATATTTCTGAAAATAGCCACAGTTTCTTTGATAGCAGATAAAGTAAATACAGCTTTAAAAATCACAGAATTCTAGATGCAGTCAGTGCATCAGTGGAGATTCAGAAGCCGTGTATATTTGGGAAATCAAGATTAAAAAACCAACCAACCAAAAAAAGAACCCAAAAAACAAATCAACAGTGAGTTAAAAAGCAAACAAACAAACAATTCTCTTACTCCTCTATCCCAAAGACTTTCACTTTTCTGAGGTCCAGAACAACCAGGATTCAAGACAAATAAATTTTGTGCTGACAGGATTGCTGTTGAATACATCTTTAACAAATTCCCTTCATTTTAATAACTTTACAACATTAGTAGTTATTACATAGTAAAATTATGAGTCTGCAAAAAATTCCAAGCAAGGTTTCTGGTTTTTTGTTTGGAATAGCTTTATAATTACTAGAAACTGGAGAAATGGGGGATCATTCATTATTACTTTATAGGGAGAATTTCAGTCCAGTCAGCAAAACTTTCTCCTTTTAGAAATATTCTTTTCTAAATAGAAAATATTTTTTTAAATATTTTTTTTAAAAAGTGCTATTACATCAATTTCCTTGTGTAATAGACATGTTACACTAGAAGCACAAAATTACGTCATTTTCTTTGGAGAACAATGTTCTCTTTCTGAAAAATGTTATTTATATGTTTTCATTCAATAAGCTATTTTCTGCCTACTGATCTTTCAGAAATAAATAGACAATGCAAAGTACCCCAAATTAAGTATAATGTATCTCTTAAAAATGTAAAAGTCAATGTATCTCTTAAAAACGTAAAAGTCACACGGTAATGGTTTTAAACTAAAATAAGGCAGATTCAAATAAGATATAAGAACTAAAAATGTTCTATTATATCCTTAAATGAGATGTAAAATAATAGGGTCAGCTTCACTTAAGTACATGAACAGATTTATTTTCTTTGTATTGGATGGAGATGTCTCCCTTTGTTAAGAGGAATCCTATATTACATTATTAATACAAAGACTTACTGGACAGGTTGTTATCTATGCTATGCTTTTGAAATGATGATAGAGGTAAGAGGTGGAAAGGTTGAGCTTAGACAAACCTCTGTCACGGATCTATTTCCACTCTGGTAAACATTTCTTCCCCATTCCGTAACACTTTGGGGTAAGTAGAGACTATACATTGCCCTTTAGAGGCAAGAATAATATTTGAAAGAAAGTAAGAAAGTCCTGGCTTTATTTCTTGCATGACTCAATATCGGATCGAAAAAACATAGTTTTGACTGTGCCTATCAGCCAAAACATCCACTTCTTTAAATGAAAGGAGAGCCTTTCAGTTACCTGGTATTTCTAACTGAAGTATTGTACAAGGCACTGAAAGACATAGTTTTTAAGGAAACAGACAGTGCCCTTCTCATGAAATGAAAAATCGGTGGTCTAGTACTCAATAGTTATTTTGTCATGCCTTCCTACGGAGAGTGCCTGTATGAAATACAAGACAGATCATTTCTGTGTATCTCTCTGATGTCATAAAGCATGTCATAAGTTCCAGTGACACCACACACACTCCTTGTTGTTAATGAGGGTGGCACTTCTGAAAGCAAGTGGGTGGATGGTGTCATGAGGATTTCTTACTGAAGCACAGTTCCTGGCTAGCCTGTGCTGCAGCCTGGGGACACCAGTGATGGATGCCCGTTAGAACAGGTCTGTCTTTGCCCTGATACTGAGTAAGCAAAGAGTACAAGACCGGCTCAATGTGAGTTCAAAGATAACTTTACTCCACACTATGTTAAAGTCACAAACTGTGCTGCAGCACACAGGGCCCTCCCACCCCATTTTTACAAGGGCTAAAATGAAAGCTGGAGAAAGCATTGGCTTACAAATTTAGGGCATAATAATTTTAGAATAACCACGGTTACTAAAAAGACATTTATTAACTGGGTAACAAGCACACAAGCTGTGGTTTTGACGTGGTTTAACCCTGAACAGTGACCAGACCATGCAACCACTCGTTCACTCCTCCCCTCCCCAGTGGGGTGAGGAGGAGAATCGGAGAGAGAGAACTCACGGGTTGAGATAAAAACACTTTACCAGGACAGCAAAGGAAAAGATAAAAATATATTAATTATGCTAATAATATATAAGGATAATAGAATATATGAAAAAATGCACAATTTCTCACCACCCAGCGACTGATACAGCCCATCCCGAGCAGCAGTCAGGGAGCAGGGAAATTCCCCTGCAGCCATCCCAGAACAGCAAGTTCCAGAGAGAGTGAGTGAGGGAACAAACAGGCAAACAAACAGTCCCGAATGAAATAAAACAAAAATGAGGTAACAAGAAGGGAACGTGAACAGAAAGCAAACAAGGAACCAGAGCCCCAGAGCAATGTCTGACCCTCCCTTACCCCGGCCATGCCGTCTATGGCATGGAATACTCTCTTTGGCCAGTTTGGATCAACTACTCTGGCTGTGCCCTCTCAGGTTTTTGCAGCTGCACATCAGCAAAATTTGGGAAACTGCAAAATGTCCTTGATCGTTCAGCAGCAACCAACACCAACAGCGTGCTGGCACCATGTTTCACATACTAAATCCAAACCACAGGAGCTGCTGAAGACAAAACTAGCTCTGTCCTGGCTGAATTCAGGACAGCTTTTCAGAACAGACAGATCATAATCCACAGGTTTATCAGCCAAGTCCCCAGTTATTGTATTAAAAGATATCTACTATTTAGAAGTTTCTTGTTCTTCCTTTGTTAGCATTTGAATTGATGGAAAATGTTATGTATATGTATAGAACAGAAACAGCTGACTTTGGTAATGCCAAAACTGAGTGCTGTTCCCAGTGTACACCTCTGTGGAAAATACACAGTGCCTGAGCACGCGAGTTCGCCTTTACTTCCCATACTCTATCCCACTTCGTAATATCTCTATTTTTCATTTGCACCTGTCACATTGCTACTGGTACCTCTGGAAAAAAGTCACATCATTAAATTTCAAGCAAGGATATCATATTGGATCAGAGAGTTTTTAATACAGTTAAATGAATTTCATTACTTCTGCAGCCTGCTACTGGCTTAGACCAGTGTTGCCTCATTCTGGTGAAATCAGGGTTCATACTACAGATCTAGCTATAGCTATAGAAACTAAAGGCAACAGCTGTTCTCTGTGATTCAGCTCAGGACCAGTTCCCAGGGGTGACTGGTGTGGATTAATATAACAAACACCCAGCCTGCATCAGAGGCATTTACACATAGCCTTTTGGTCACAAATAACTTTCTGAAGTAAGCTTAACTTATAAGTCCATTATCTACACTGCAACGCATCTTTTATACGTAATCTTGATCATTAAAGCTGGCAGATTTCACTCTATGGAGGCACAGGGTGGCTTTTTGCAGTACAAATTTGACAGAAGACTTTCGACCATATCAACTCAACATTTTGAGAGGAACTCACATCTTGTACCTCATAGAATCAAATTTAGAATTTAAAAGCTCACTTTAGTAAAGATTTTATGGAGAAAAACAGACTGAAAAGCAAAAAGAAGGTAATTTTCATATTATGATGTATCATTTCTGTAATACTGTGAAACAAGTAGATTTTAGTTTTGTGGAAAAAATAAAGTCATTACACTAGTTCCTTTGATGTAACTCCTCAGTGGATGAAACTTGCTTTAGCAATATATACATTAACACTTACGAAAACTTCCAGGTAACAAAAACACACCATTGTTTAAAGTTCCTAGGTCATACAAGCTCGCATGACATCTTTAGGACAAAATTCGATTTAGATAATTAAATGCTGTCAATCTAAAATTCTCTTTGCCATCTTAGTCAGCTAAGACTAAGTTTTCATATTATGAAAACTATTGTCTACTGTTGCTCTGTGAAACAGCTGCTCAGTGAAAACAACTAGAAAAAGATATGACCCTATATGCAGCTTTATTGTGTTTAATGCAGGCTTCTACCGAATGTCGAGGTGCTCTATAAATATAATGTATATATCTATAATATAATGTATACATTTGAGTGTATATATATTTGAATATATATTCATAGCTGTCATTAGTGATAAAATTCTTAGGATCAATATTTTAATGTTGGTTTTGTCAAAGAAAAAAGATTTCTATATTATTTCAGTTCAAGAAATAAATAACTATCTGTAATTAAAGTTTCAGAAGGAACAGCCTATATTACTGTTTTAAATGCAAGTCAGAAACTTGCCAAAGTCTTAAAAAAATTACTGATAAATTAATCCTGGCTCACGTTTTCATTGGTTTTGTTTGAAATATGAATTGCTCTTACAATTGGGCAGTGCCTGTGTTGTTAAGGTAATGTATATGTGCTAGTGTATGCAATTGTTACTTGAACGCATATACTCCAGGACAAACAGAAAAACGAACTTTTTTCTTCTGTTGCTTTGC
>KL280210.1:0-15294 GCA_000699545.1 Podiceps cristatus | reverse complement strand
GGTGGGGTGGGCGGGGTGTGTATGTCCACATGCATTTGCAGCTGCTACTGTCTTAAATTCCCCAGGTTTCCTGTTGGTACTACATTGTTACAATGACTTGTTGCACTGGTGGATAATACTACATAATAGATAATGCTCTCTCTCTCACTTAAAACAAAATAAAAAACTGTGTTTCCTTCATAAGCAAAATATGTTTTGGGCCCATACTGTAGTCTGGATAATACCAGATACACTAAAGCATTAGAACCGTATTGATTATCCTTATTTGTGAATTACAGAATAGCTGTGTTTAAGAGACTTCAATGTATAAAACCATTCATTCCTTAATTTTGTATGCCACAAAACATTGTGCATCACAACTATTTTTGAGACAAACTACTGCACCCAAGAAATTAAGCTGGAAGTTGCCCTGCAGTGATGTTTTAATTTTGGGAGTAAGGGTCCTCTGGAGCAAAAGCCGTATGTGTATTAGGCCTGTGTTCAGCAAAACCAAGATCATTAGTGTGTTGCTGATTTTTTTTCCCAAGTCAATACTAGTGTTAATTACAGTTTTTGTTTATGAATTAGTAGAATCTCTGTTTAGAAATCAGAAGAATTAATAATTTACTGTACCAGAGGAACACTCATCAACTGTTTAACTTGTGTCAGATTGGAATTTAGCTCAGTCTTCTTCATGTATGATCTGTTTAATCAAGTTTTGCCAAAACCAAGACTGCAAAAGCCTTAATAAGACAGAGCAAAATACATGTAAACCAAGCAAGTTCAAAGATCATAGGGAAGACCAAGTTGATGAGACTCAAGCTGTGGGAAGTAAAAAAAACTTAATATCACCATTGTAAGTATTAAATTACTAAGAATTATTATCTTCTGTCATGTATTTAAAACTTCAGTTCCATGAACTGTCTGATGCAAAGAAGTGTCTTTAACTTAACTATACACTTGGCCTCATTTTATATCAAAGTAAACGAAACGCAATATTGAAGTTTTCTGATAAGAAATGAAAGCAATTTTTGTTGTACCAGATAAAATTCTAAACACATTAAGGAAAATTTTGAAGAATATAAAATTTTCTACGTTCTGAAGATTTTCAGTGAAACCCAGTATTAATTTCAGAATTATTACTGGTCAAGTCAGTAATAAAACTTCTTGACTGAACAAAGAAGTGGTCCAATATAAAAAAAATAATTAAAAATTCCCTCCATAATAATAAGCCCTTTCCCCTTTCCTTTCCCCCTTCCCTTTCCCCTTTCCTTTCCTTTCCTTTCCTTTCCTTTCCTTTCCTTTCCTTTCCTTTCCTTTCCTTTCCTTTCCTTTCCTTTCCTTTCCTTTCCTTTCCTTTCCTATATATTTTCCTATATATTGCATAATACTGTCAAAAAATGTGTTCAGGTCCTCAAGTTAATGTAATTTCTGTCTTTAACTGTGTCAGGCAACATCATCACTGTCAAAATCAACGTGGAAAACTCACTAGTAGGCTTTTCATGGCTTCCTAAACATGAGTGTGACTCTTCACAGAGAATTCAAAAAGCCCATCAGCCTTTGGAAGCCATTGAGATGATGTATTTACTCTTCAGTACACTTTTGGTGATCTTCAGGACTGAGACCAGAAAAAGCCCTGGAAATCTTCAGATGTTACACATCTGTGTATCCCCTTCCTGTTTACTCAGTTTTCCAAGAGCTGTCTTTGAGGTTTTTGGTCAAGTCCACAGCATCAAGCCGAGTGAGCCAGAACGGATGGATACCAATGTCATAAACCCCACCCCCAGCAAAAACAGGGTTAGAGCTGGCAGTGCTGGCTTATCTATCCATTCTCCAGCTGGTGGCTGTATTTACAGTGATACTTTCACTCCTCAGTACGGCATGGAAGTAGCCACAAGGAATATATCTGTATCAGTGCAATATTGGTGTGAGGCCACCTACTCATCCACTGGTTCCCATGCGTTTGTACTGTTCCTGAGCATCCTCTGGAGACAATTTTGGCCTGTGTCAATTAGTGCTCTACAAGATAGTGCCCAGTCCCAAGGCCCAGCTACCCTGCACTGGAGGGAAGAGAGTTAAGTCAGAGGTGCCAGTGGCAACGTGCCTTGGCCATTATATTTATTAGGCTAGGAATAACCCAGAACTCTTTGGTAGTAGAACTAAAATGTTAATTAGCACTAAACCTGAAACTGTTAAATTCAGAGAAAAGAATTAAGAAAAGATGGATATTATCATTTGAGGTAGAAAAATAATCCAGTAACTTTGACAAATACTCAGAAAACATTAACAATGGAAAATACATCACTTGTAAATGTATTATACATGATTGCTGCAGTACATTTTCAACAGGTGCACACAAGTATCCATATTCTCTGAACACATACAGCTTGATTTGCAAGGTATTGCATGAGCAAAAAATAAAATTATTCCGACAAGTTAACTCAAAACTGTATTTTAAATCATGTAACATTTTCTTTACAGTCGGTGCTTGTTTATTTTCCATTTACTCGGAGTTCTTCAGGGAACTGACATCTGGTTCACACAGTAATATTTTTAGTACTTTATGAGAAATCAATTAAATTATGATTTAGACTTTGCAGGGAGTTAATGGATAGCAATTTAAAGAACTATTGCTGTGCTTCATGTAACATCCAGTATCTTATTCTGCCTACCTAATTTTTACCACTTAAGCAGCTATTAGGAAGTGCTCTCCACACAGTCTTATGCTGTGTATCTGCCCACCCCATTGCTTCTGATCCAGATGTTTTATATTGGTTACTGTAGCATTTAAGAGACAAGATAAGGCCGTTGCACAAAAGTAGTGTGGCTGCATTTGTTTAGGGGGAAAAAAAAATCAACCCCAAGATAACAGATTCTAAACTGAAAAACTATGAAAATTAGGATTAAAAAAAAAAAAAAAAAAAACAAACTTGCTCAGGAATCTTAGGAACCACATTCAGTCAAACTCAGCCTGAAATAATTGTGTATCTGAAGATATTCAATATGCTAAAAGCAGCTGTGATCTAAATGGATGCATAAGCCACACAAAAAAAATGCTTACGATTAGATGCATGTAGTAAAAGAGTGCAATAAGCAGCACTTCCCTGCAGCAGGGCAGAGGTACCAGCGTGTTTTAGCTGCAAAGCACTGCTTTGGTGACTCAGAGCAGCCGTAAACCTCACATAAGGATTCATCAGCCTGAACATACCAGGGAATCTGACCTTTTCGAGGATGAAGCTGTTGCAAGTTACAGGCTATTTGCTATTTAAACTTATTTGTGAGAAATGTAAGCATTTAGTGTGATTTGCATTTTTCTTCACTTGAATTGCTATTGGCTTTATTTTGATCTCCTGCAGCAAATGCATAGCAGGAACAACAGAGCAGAGGCACCTGGAGCTTTGTTCGCTTAATATAAATGCAAACCCAACATGGGAAACAAAATAGTCCACTTACACCTCCACACTTTTTAAGAGTATAGCATAAAGTAGATGATTAATTTTTCTCATTAAATTTGTCCCTATCTCATGAGTGGAACTGTGAATACTCCAGAGGGATTATGAAGGGAGAGACCTTGATTAGATACATATTTGGCATTTCTTCCACTGCTATTTGATTACTGTTGTCCACTTTGCAAGTCTATTTATATCAGCACTGCATGTGGCCATTATTATTTTTTCATAGAGTTATTGTCAACTGCTAGCTAGATTTTTTCACCTGCAAAAATCTAAATCCTGATATTTAGCTTCTCTAGCTGTAACAAAAATATATACATCATGTATATGAATATTCTGGTTTATGATCCTTTCAGAATAAAATGTGTTCCTTAAAACTGCATCTAGCATGTGGGCATGACCACTGACTTTGCTTTGTCGTGCCTTGGCACAGGTAAGCAGAAAGTATGAGATCAAAACCAAGTCTGCCAAGTCCTAGTTAATAATGCAAGTGGAAATGGGGAATCCATGATCAGCAACTATCCTTGGTTTCCATATGACAACATAAACAAGCAACATCATGATTCACAGCTCACCCCCTCATTGTCTGGAGTAAAGATAAACATTTACTGCTTTGGGAACATTAATTTATTTAAGATGTACCAACAGAAAAGCCTTTCAAGAACACTTGACTGTCTCTAAATGTTTAGATTTGTATGCTGTTGTTCTGAGTAATAATTATTCAACTTCTCTGGGAAAAAAGGGGGCTTTTACTAATAGGCTTCACACTGCATGCTGACGTTTCAGGGGTTGCTATATTAGCTCTATCATTCAGAGCCATGAATTATTGATTCACCTACAGTATTCTCCTTCAAACTGCTGAACTACTCACCATTGTACTGATGCAAATAGCTAATAAATAAGCAGAATGTAAAATGACTTTATTCAGCTTTAAAAGAATATCATAAAGTTTTAGTAGAGCCTGTACTATTTCTAGTGCTAGCTAGGTAGTAAATTCTGTTTGCAGCTTTCAGGCTTTATGCACCAGAATGCCATCTCCAACTTAGTTTCAGCTTCATATTTCATGGAGATTATACATTCACCTGTGAGGTAAAAATGCTGCCGTTCTTCCAGCAGTTCTTTGCCACCTTTGCATTCTCAAACCTCAGCGTGCTGCCTCAGGGATCAGAGATGTCCTCCTTCCCTTTGTTTACTAAAGGATGTGATTCTTTCCCAAGTTATGTTTGCGTGAACCAGAAAAGATTGAGGCAATAAAGTGGGGCTGCACCATGGAGAGAAGTATGGGGTACTGTTTATTCTCCAAGAAAGCATTAGTTATTAAGATGAATAGCTTATATTGACAAAGTGAGATAATAATAGACATTCTGAAGCACAGCCCCTGACATTAGCTTTTAAAGGCATGTACTGTCTGCTGTAAAGGTTGGGAACATTATACAGGGTATTTCAGATATTCCACAAGAGCTGTAAAGTATTCTGTTAGAGTAGCTTCAAAATAAAGATAACCTGAAAAACTGATTGTAAAGCATCCTGCTACAGTGGGGATTTTTTTTATCAAAAACCCCACAGAGATTTTGTTGAGCTCATCCTGTTTGTTTTTGTTTACTGGGCATAGAAATTTAAAATTTTTTGTTTTCTGCAGGAACTATAATGGATTGACTACTGAGATGCTGATACAGTGTGTGCAATACAAAGATAATCACAAGAATAGAAGGCAGTATTGGAATATTTCCCTGTTGTCCAACCTCACACAGAAAAACATAGCGAAAGCAGTGATTAGTTACACCTGGACCATTTTCTCTGAAGGTAGTCATTATGCTATAGCTACTTCTTTTGATAAGAAAGAGTGGTTTTCAGTCTCTTTAGATCCTTCATATACTTTTTTTCATTTGAGAAGTTTTGAATTTTTTTCTTAGACAAACTAGAAATTTTACTAAGAATGTTCTCTGTATAATATTTTATTTTCCATATAAAATAAAAAAAATAAAAAAGAAAGAAAAGCAACACTGTGGTTTTATGGGAAATTAGGTTTCATGAAAAAATTAAAAATCCCAAACCATCACTTGCATATTCTAATACATGAAAACAAAATTACTGTAGACAGACATACCTGCTCAATAATTGGAACTTGCATGGAAACACTTACAAAACATTCAGAATTCACTTGTTCTGGCTTCTGGGAAAGTGTGTGTGTGTCCCACAGAATTCAGCTCAGCAACTCTCGGCCCTACAGGGATGTCAGGTCCAGGAGAGGAATGAGCACTTAGAGGAGCATGTCGATGGCTGCGAGAATCCCGAGAGCATGCAGATTCAATATCAGCCTCTCTTTTTGCATTGCTTTGGGGTATGGCAGTCCTGAAGTGACAGAGCTGACCGTGGGCAAATTTACCCAAAGTGGGGTTTATAGCTTAGGCTTAGGCGGCAGTCCTTGCGGCCTCGGGGGGTGGCTATCATACCTGAAACAGTCACTTTAGAACAAGCTCAAGTGTATCTACAGAATATTCCAGCCATTTCTGTGACTGCAGTGCTGAAGTACTTTTATTTTTATCCATTGCACCACAATTTTATGCTTCGCTCCTAACTGGCAGGGGAAAAAAAAAAAAAAAAAATCACCTCACCTATAGTTGTTAGGTGCCCTAATTACTTACTTCAAATGACATGATTCTTCCAGAAAACTTTTAGAATAGCTTTAAAAGCTCTCAACAGCTTACAGCTGAAAGCCAAATGTATAGGTTATAATTAATTTATACTTTGTAAAACTATGTAACTCCTCAATAGGTGCTACAAATCATTGCAGTATGGTGTGGTCTCACTTAAACCTCTAAGAAATGCAATCTAAAATCTTCCAAGTAGGAAATTCTGGGGGGTTTTTACATTGGCGTAATTCCAACCTGCAACTTCTCTTGGAGTCTTGATCATTAGCCAACTTCTTCAGAGAGCATTCCACATACTCCACCTGTTCCATGTCTAAGGACCAAATCTAGCTTTAGTGTTTTATCTGTCTTCAGTTTTTCTATGTTACAAACTCCTTTGTTCATTTAAACGGTAAGATTCTGGGGTTTTGGGTGCAATGTAACAGCCAGCAGTAGGTGTGTGCATATAGAGATTTAAGTTCCTAATTACAGAGAGAGGAAAAGTATGAAGAATATTTCTTGAATGATATTTTTATCCAGGAGATTTATAGGATCTCCTTCTATTAAGCATTACAGTAGCCATTAATTATATGATAAAGTAGGGTTTTTTCCTATAAGATGCTTTGTGCTCAACTTCCTAATGCTTGAGCGGTGCAGTTTTCAACCTTCATATAGTTTCAAGGTAATACACGGAAAGAAACTTGTATGATACAGTAGATTGAACAAATGTGATCTGTCATTGTTTTCTCTCCTAGTTTCTTTTGGAATATTATTGATTTTTAGTGATTTTCTGTGTACCATTGCAACTATAAAGCTAAGCAAGTCTATATAAGATAGACATCTTATTGGTTTTAGCCCTTCACTATATTTTCATCCCTGTCTTTTCATCCTGCTTTAAAAGTGACCATCCTCTGTGACAATATTTCTTTCTTTTTTTTTTTTTTTTTTTTTTTCCAGTGAAGGTTACTGTTTTTTCCTAAACTCAAACTGAGGTGGGTGTCAGTTAAACAAAAATAAAGTCATGCAAACATGGATGCGCATCAGGTGAGGTAACGTTGAAAACGGACAAAAAAGCAAATTATATTTACAGTAGCAAAGGCAGAAAATATCAGTGCCCTGTCTGTCTCTCCATCTCCACCCTGGCAAGTTCTTTATGTTTGTGGCTTCTACTTCTCTGTGAGAAGGTCTACACATTCACTTATGACAGTGACTACCGATAAATCTGGATCCCTTTAGAGAATCTTTATGTAAACTGTATGGAATGCACTGAGCAAGAGCCATTTCTGGTTAGCTGAAGGGTTAGGGAGAAAAATGGGGTTTCATGATTTGCTCCATTGTCATTAAAGGGTCTCTATTTGTATTTGGACAATTTTCACCTACATAACGCAAAATATTTTGAAAAATGGAGTAGAAGGCATTTGGCTATGAAGCTATTAAACGTTCATGCTTTGTAAATACTGAGCAATACAAACATTGTACAGGAGAAAGAAGGATGCATATTGTATAGATTAATTTAGTCACAAGTTGCTGTGTTCATGCTTGTGAACAATTGACATGTGCTATATAGACAATTCACTGCACAATAAAAGTAACACAAGGTTTTTCTCAAAAGTTTAGGTACTCTTATATGCTATTTATCCTACCACTAAGACACAAAATATAATTCTAAAGATCTAGTACAATATGTGAATTTTTTTCTCTTGTTCAGGAGAAAAGAGAAAAAAAGAAAGAAAAGAGGAAAAAAAAAAGATAATGCTTACTTTAATTCTGCACTTTGGAAAAAAAAACCTACTACGTATGTGTAGAGCATTAAGTAATTTCCTTTCTATTTTTAATTCTCCTAATTTGCCTACATTTCATTAGGTGCTCTGGAATTAAGCCGGTAAAGAACACAATCACATGCTTTGCTTCAAACACATGCAAAGTCTTCTGCATATACTGACTCTGAGTTACATTTTTAAATTACTTCCACAGAGAGTCAGTGCAAACTTATCTAGTTGGTGGATGCGTAGACACTTTGTGCAGGCAGAGAGAGAGCAAAGAGCAGTGCCAGTAACTGCATTGCAGCTGCCACAGGCTCTCAGTCCCCAGAGGCGCTGGGCACCGGGTTGTCTGCCAGAAGTGTCAAAGTCAGCATGATTTTAATAAACTAAGTAAAAATAATGTTTGTTTGACATGTGAATAATCAGAATTTATATAATGCTTTACAACATTAGAACAAAATATCTCTGTTCATAATGATTCCACAGTACATCTTAGTACACCTAAAATATTCTGAAAAGAGAAATGCTCATATTATCATGTAAAATCGTAGAATCATAGAATAGTTTGGGTTGGAGGGGACCTTTAAAGGTCATCATCTGGCCGGGTCCAGAGAGTTGTGATAAACGGAGCTGAATCCAGTTGCAGGACAGTCACAAGTGGTTGTTCCCCAGGGCTCAGTGTTGGGGCCAGTTTTATTTAACATCTTTATCAACAACCTGGATGAGGGGATTGAGTGCACCATCAGTAAGTTTGCAGATGACACCAAGTTGGATGGGAGTGTTGATCTCCTGGAGGGTAGGAAGGCTCTGCAGAGGGACCTGGACAGGCTGGATCGATGGGCTGAGGCCAGTTGTATGAGCTTCAACAAGGCCAAGTGCCGGGTCCTGCACTTGGGCCACGACAACCCCAGGCATCACTGTGTGCTTGGGGAGGAGTGGCTGGGAAGCTGCCAGGTGGAAAAAGACCTGGGGGTGTTGGTCGACAGTTGCTGAACATGAGCCAGCAGTGTGCCCAGGTGGCCAAGGCGGCCAACAGCATCCTGGCTTGTTTCAGAAATAGTGCTGCCAGAAGGACTAGGGAAGCAATCACCCCCATGTACTCGTCACTGGTGAGGCCGCACCTCAAGTGCTGGGTTCAGTTTTGGGCCCCTCAATACAAGAAGGATATTGAGGTGCTGAAGCGCATCCAGAGAAGGGTAATGAAGCTGGTGAAGGATCTGGAGAAAAAGTCCTATGTGGAACAGCTGAGGGACCTGGGGTTGTTCAGCCCGGAGAAACGGAGGCTGAGGGGAGACCTTATCACTCTCTACAATTACCTGAAAGGGAGGTGGGTGTCAGTCTCTTCTCTCAAGTAAGAGGTGATAAGACAAGGGGAAACAGCCTCAGGTTGCACCAGGGGAGGTTTAGATTGGGTATTAGGAGAAATTTCTTCACCAAAAGGGTTGTCAAGCATTGGAACAGGCTGGCCAGGGGTGTGGTGGGGGCACCGTCCCTGGAGGTATTTAAAAGACATGTAGATGTGGTGCTTAGGGACATGGTTTAGTGGTGGACTTGGCAGTGATGGGTTAATGGTTGGACTTGGTAATCTTAAAGGTCTTTTCCAACCTAAACAATTCTATGTATATTGATGTAGTTTTGTTAACTTCTATGGAAGTTAACAACAACAACAAAAAAACTGAAATACATATAGACAACATATCCAAATATTGAAAGTACCCCTTTCTTGTAAAAGAATTTAATCAAGAAGTGGATATATGCTTCTTGTGAAGATTAAAAATTTTCAAAGAATGGTAACTATAGCTCAAATCAGTGCTGGATTTGAGTGTATGAGACAAGACAAATTATTCCATAGAAATACTTAAATAAAATGTACAGACTAACCCGAAAAGATAGGCTAACATAAATTTACACCATGTTTATCAAAGTACACAATGGTTTTAAAACACAACTAGATTTTTTTATGATGGGAAAAGCATTAAGCCAAAGTAGGAGGGTGAAATTACATCAGACTTATTTTGAGACCAGAAGCCTAAGGCAAATATACATCAGCATGTCAAAGTTTTGTAACTACAGATTGCATTTCTTAGACTTCTGAAGTATGATTCAGGTTAATAGACACAGTATTTCAAATAACTTCTATGTGGGAATACAATTTAATTATTTCCTGAATTTATCATATATTCACCTGGAAGCGATATGAGTCCTGTATATAACAGGACTTCAAATAGGTGTTTCGAATCTGCATACAGGCCCTCAGTAAAAATAGCCCTTTGTGGAAATAAAGTAATCTTTACCTTTTTGACTAATGAATGACAAATCTAGCAATATTCTCTCTATTAAGTAATGAGAATGCAACATTTAATTACGTTTGCAATACTTGATAAGCAGTACCTTTAAAAGCATATGATTGTCATATTTTCTCTGTAAGTCTTGAGGTGGTTGGACTTGTTTTCTGGGTTTTTTTAAGTTCAGTTACTCATCTGTAGCTAAAAATGTGTTTCATATATTTTAGGCCACTGTTTCTCAATATTGGATCAGAAAAGCCTTTCTAGAACTGTCTGCAGCACAGTTTACAGGGTTCTTGTGTGATTTGCTCAAGACTTTTTACAAATAATGAGTTCTTAGTGATTTATTAACCATCTTCAGGTAGCATGTCATATGCGTACAAGGAAAACTACTCAAATCCAATAGTCCTTTCTTGCTTAAACATACCAAGGGAGTTGACCCAGTGCCATCTTATTGGCTTCAGTGGGCTTATAAGCACAGCAGAAGCCATCACCTCCCATAACAATTCACAAAGAAGAAAGGACTTAAATGAACTAAGGATCATTTTGAAACACAGTAATTCCTTATGGTAGAAGAGATGCTTTTCAGAATGGCACTTTGTTGGTGTACAGTTGGCACCAGAATTTGAGTTCTGCTTTTGTTAACACAGCACTGATGAAGAAGAATATAAAAGTTATGGGATAGCAACTAAGTCCTCTCAGAAAATGAGGATAAAAACAACAAACAAATGAGTAAAAAACCTCCATCAATTGAAATTGTTAAAGCAGATATGACAGAAGTAAAAAGATGCTGAGTTTGAATTAGTATTTTATTCATGTTGGACTGGAAGTTTTTTTCCCCTCTCTCCCAGCATCTTCCCCCACTGGCAACCTGTTTGGTGAAATCATCTATTAAAAAGCATTTAATAGTAATTTCTAAAATAATAATCAGTACACTCTGTGCTGAAGGTTAATCCTTTGGGTATTAATTTAGCTTTAACACAAAGAAGACAGAGTGTCTGTATTCATCTCACTGCACTTAGCATATTACAAAAATTAAGGTCCCTATAGGCAAAAATAGCTTTATTTCAAAACAGCGAAGCTTAGTTGATGCAAAAGTAAATACAGTGTTTATTGCAACAGCTTCAGTACACAACACAAGAATGTGCGTTTAGTACTTAAAGAAAGTGAATCAAGTGAATCATTTGAAGAGTACAAGCTCTCCAACTCTGCTGTTTATTTATATATGCCATATATTCTGCAATTTTCTGTTGGCATACAGAAAGTTCAGTTTCATACTAAAATAGCCTCTGATACTCAGTCTTTTAAAAATTGCAGCTAAATATCCTGCTAAAGCATAAATCTTTATACAGCATATTGAATTTCAAAAAGCTATCTACCTACTTAACTAAAAACATTTTCTCAGATGTAATTAAGATCATTCTACAACTTTAAAAAGATCATTTATATTATTAAAAATAAAACTATAAAAACCTAGCCACATTCGTTAAACCAAACTTATTTTTAGCCACGAATTTAGCAATGCAGAACATTGTCCTTGTTTAAATGTTTTTCAACACATGTTGCTCACTGCAATAGTGAGGATTTACATAGCCATATGCTATAATGTTTTATTACAAAGTGTTAATGTATACAGGGTGATCAATATCATGTTACTTTACTCAGACTCATTGGAAACATTCCCTGAAATCACTATGAAGCACTGAATTACTGAATTAATAGCTAAAAAATTCCAGTGTTTTTATGGAAACCTATTATGTGACAGAGGTTCATTTTGTCATTACCTATTACTAAGCATTCACAGGCTTTTCATCAACATGTCCACAAGAAGACTGATACAAAACAATAAATAAATATACAAGATGCTATGCTGATATCATGATCAGTTACCTGTGCAACGTGGTCACTTGAATACCGTCAAATGCCAGACCTGTCCCAGCTTCTCCTTAGCAGATAGCGTTCCCATTAGTGATCCAGTACGGCAGAAGGACAGTGACAGCTTAGCTGGGTAAAATTCAGTGTCTATGATACAATTATTGCGCTACTGATTACTTCAGACTTTGGCGAGTTAATCCTTGGGGTATTAATTTACTGCTCTGACTGTACAAAACAGATCCTAGCGCTTTACCCCTTTGAGGGCTGTTGCTGTAATTATTCCATATGGTGCCACCAGTAAGTTTTTCCTGAGCATCTTTCCCAGTAAACAGATTTTCAAGTCAGTCAGCTACGAAAAAGCCCTTTATGCTGCTTTTGAGCTCTGCAAAATACAGCAATCCTCTTTTGAGAATAATTTCATGATTTAAAAGTCTTGCTATATTTCAATTAGGATGAATTTTCCTTATTCCAAAATGTCTCTCTGAAAGTTAGTTCTAAAATATTATTCTTATCAAACAGAATTCTGCTTTTATATAGACCGATATAGGTACAAGTTTATCAACATGTATTATGAAGAACAAGAAAATTTAAAACATTTTATACAAAAATATTGAACCAGGCTATCTCAACAAGTCTGAATGCTCCAATATTATTTTTTAAAAATAAATTTGAAAGAAAAAAAAAAAATCCCACTTTGGTAAATAAAGTGTACTGATTTCGCTTTATATTTTATACCCTAGTGTCAAAGTTTTTCATAGCAATTGATATATATTTGGATTTATTTGCAACCTTAAAAATAAAAAAATTACTATTAATCCAGAGTAGAAATAATCAACATAAATTCAGTCTCCAAGGCAAGGATGATACCTACTGACTATGTAGTTAACCTTGAATTTGACAAATCCATTCTATTTCCTTCTCTGTTACAGTGTCTTATTTCAGTGCTACATTTCTTTGTGTGTAAGGGGAAAGTGAAGAACAGAGAAGAAACACTTTCAAGAGGTCTTTGTCAAGATGTTTCCTGAGAGAGTCCTAAATGAGCTAATTAAGCTTGGGCGATAGGGTAGTGTTGTCATGGATTAAAAGCCGTCTAGGAGCAAAATGTTGAAGGCTGCAATTGAACAACCATTTTTTCCTATGGTAAAAGTCAACAGTATGCATCTTAAAGTCTCAGAAAGTGTATATTAATTTATCTTATTTATATTATCTTAAAAGAGATCTAAGAAGCAAAATTTTGCAATGAGACAGCATTACTTAGATTTTGGAAGGACTGGTAAAGGTTTCACATCTCCAGAAAACTGGCAAATAGGCAAATTCCATGTTTCAGACTAACTGTTCAACTGAAGGAACCGACCTGAGCATCATTTTAGAAAAGACAGTTAAGATCTCTTTGCAAATTATAAATAGTAATAATAAAAGACACTTAAATAAGTTGTTCAGAAATAAATCAGATAATGAACAATCTGGACCATATGTTAATGCCACCATATGAATCAATGCTGAAGGCTCTTAGGTTATGCTACCTGAAATAGCCATGAGACCCTCTTCTTACAGAAGAAAGAGGAATAAGGAGAACAGCAATGACGCTGACCGAGGGAATAAGCTCTTGCACAAGGAGAAGGACCAATATGATAAGAACTGTAATAATATAGAGTACTTCTATTGTATTTTTTTCTAAAAGTATATAAATATAATTATTATTACATTGGTTGAATTACACAGCTGTGGTTATTACTGTTATTACTGCTGAATAGAATTTGTGAAAGTCACCTTATGATTATACTTATATAATCCTGAAAGGAATTTCATAGTTTCTTGTCTGACCGCTTTGAAAGATTTGTGCTGCTTTCTTTTCAGGCTGCAAACTAGCTCCTTCAGGTTTATCCACTGCTGACAAGCTTTTGATAATACTGCTCATTTGTTTGTGTCTCATCTGAGCTGTTCCTTCCTTTTACACATCAGAACATTGTTGTGTTGATGAATACAAGCAGCCTCTTTGATCTGTGGGCATTTTTTTAAGAAGTCAGTAAAGACTGCATAGCAGCAAATTAATAAGTGTTAACTAGTAATTTCTTTTTTGAATTTTTCTTCTTTGAAAGCAAAGCAGTGCCTTACAGAAATAACCTCTCCCCATTTTTGTTTTTAATTACAATTTACAGATGTACCTTAACATTGTCATTGTGTGTTTCCAACGGCATTGGACTGTTATTTAAAAAAAGTCATGAATATACCTGCAAAGTAATTTGTTCTTGCCATTGTTTGCAGTGTTTCAAAGTGGCATTTATTTAACCAAACACAGCTTTCTACATGTCTGCATCTAAGCTAGTCATTTTTGTATCCCTTTGTAGTCAAGGAAGACAAAAAGACAGTTCTTAGGTGGGAATTATATCATCCCAAAAAAGACATCCAAACTCCATCAAATGCATCCAGCTATAAAAGCGGATGTTTCTCTCCCTTGACTGTAAAGGAAATCTGATTAGCAATGTCTGCTTGGCTCAGACATTGATGTCTACACTGTAAATGTCTAAGATGAGGTGAGATAAATCCCTGGTTTCTGCTTCTCTTTCACCTCTGGACTCTTTCATTTGACTATCATTTCAATATATCACCTGTACCTCTGGAAAGATTCCAAAGCCTTAGTATTCCTCCCTGAATTTGATATTAATGGCATTTCAAGCATTGGTTAAAGAAGCTGCTGAAAACCAACTTTGGCCTTACGGAATCAAAAAATAATTCCCTGTCAATATTCACTGAAGAAAATGGATGCCAAATCCAAATTCTGATCTCCTTGTGATAGAAATAATACAGGCCTGCCTGGTCAGCCATGAGTCCTCTCTCAAAAGGCACAGAGGTGGAGCCTTAGTAATTAGAGAAAATATTTTTATGCTTCAGTGATATTACTTTGCTACATTTGCCCTTCAAGTCCTTCAAAAGAAATAAGAAATTTCTCAGTGCCTCCAAGCTATGATTGGAATCAAAATTTATAATGCTTAGGGCACAGTGAATTTAAGCAAATTTTGATGCACAATTTAAAAGCAAAATGAAAAGTATTTGATTATTCCATTCAAGAAAATTAATCTTAAAATACACGAAATACATTTAAACATACTGCTATATGTCAGTCATCTCTCAAGCTGCAAACACAGCTGTTGGATCAGTAGTTTTCAAACTCTCAGCTTAAAATAAGTGAATGCACTCTTTAGACAAAATAAGCTGAACATTCCTCAGATATCCTAATGTGATACTGTAATGGGTTTGCCTGGCAAGGTTTGGTAGCCAGGGGGGCTACAGGGGCGGCTCCTGTGAGAAG